>JAQZBX010030349.1:0-26849 GCA_029593785.1 Cabassous unicinctus | reverse complement strand
GGGGGGTAAAAATGGATAAAAGTAAATAAATAAATAAAAATGATACGGTGGGTTGGGGGAAAAATACAGCAAATGTAAGGTATGGATTATAGTTAGTATTGTAGTAATATTTTGATGATATTCTTTTATAATTTCTAACAAATGTTTCACAACAATGCAGGGTGTTGGTGGTGGCGTGATGTATGGGAGCCCTGTATGATGTTATGCATGTTTGTTTTGTAAGTTCACAACTTTCATTATATACTTATTGTTTATGTATGTTCATGTATGAATGATATACTTCAATAAAATTTTTTTTTTTAAAGTGTGAAGGACAACAAAATTGCATGAAATCATTATTGTTATGGAGGGAAGGGAATCAATTTTTATGGAATACCTACTAAGTGTCAGGAGCCTATACATGTAAACTTACACAATGTTCACGACATCCCTAAGAGATATCATCATCCCTATGTTAGAGATGAGGAAGTGGGAGCTCAGAGAGGTTAAGCGACTTCACCAAGGGGGCACAACTAGACAGAACCAAATCCAAGCCTCAGATCCACAGACTTCAGAACTGATGCCCTTTGTCCCTCCTTCGGTGCCCTCCTGGCTGTGGGTAGCTGTCCCAAGACTGCAATGACTCTTGGCCTTGAATCACCTCACTCATAGCTGTGATGGGCTTTTCCCCCAGATGCCCCCACTCAGCACCCAATGCAATGACTAAACATTAGCCTCAGCCAAGCCTGCGCTGGGGCGCTCAGGCCTCCGCTGCCCCCGGTGCTTCTATTCCGGGCTGAGCCTGCCTCTTGGCTGAGCTTGCTGTTGTGTCTGGCACATTGTGGGTGGCTCGAAAGCACCCAACAGCCCACCTGCTCCTTTTACTGAGACTCTGCTGCCATCCCTATTTCTGATTACAGAGTAAAGGATGTGCTTGGGCTATCACTGAACTGCCCTATGTCCCAAACCAACTCTACTTGTCTCCCCTTTAATCTTCTGGTGGTCTGGCTGCCATTGGTTTTCAGTTTACGGCCTCACAGCTGAACAAGAAACGTCAACAGGAACAAATTGGGCTTTGCTGCCTCTGCCTTGCATACTCCTGCCCAGCTGGACCAATCATTTGAGAATCCATTACAGAAATTGCATTGTGCACGATGACAGATCATAGTTAAAAGAAGTGGCCCATGAGTGAATGCGTAGTTAGAACCCTGGCCCAGAAAATCCCCAAAGTAGATAAGCCACAAAGTGAATGAGGCTTTTGTGGATAGATGAGAATTGACACTATCTTGTGAGACTGTATGAGGGAAAATGCATTTAAGAAAACTCACTTGCTTTAGAACTGGATTCTTTTCTCATCCTGAAGGAGTTCGATGAGGCTTTGTTGAAAAAACAGAATGACTTCCCAAAGGAGGAGTGGAAGAAGTAGCAATGCTGAGCCCCTGAGAGAAATAGTGACGGATCTGGTCTTAATTTTAAACCTATCTTCAAGATTCTAACCAAGCTTGTGAAGATTATGATTCTCCAGCTTTTTGCATTACTTTCTGACAGTGGGGAACCTGGAAGATTTCTGAGTGATGCTCAGAGGCAGCATAGTAATTACATGCACAGAGTCCCTGGGCATGAATCCTGGCTCTGCCATTTATTGTGTGTCTTCAGGCAATTATGTACTCTCTTAGTGCCTTCCTATTTCCATCTGTAAAATGGGAATAATAATAGCACTTCCCTCAAAAGGTGGTTGTGTAGGTTAAATGAGTTTCTGTGAGTGAAGTACTTGGATCACTGCCTGGCGATAGCTTTTTTTATCATGTAGGTGCTAGCTATTATTATGCTCCTGAAAAATAGGTGAGGAGCTATTTTTGGATCCATCTGGTGAATCATGAGCCTAAGGGGTCCTAAACATCCTTAAAGTCGTCCTAGGATACAGGGCAGAGGTAAGGGGCTTCCAGAGGCGTCAGTACAGCTCTTAGGTAACCACTCCCACAGTTCTTACCTCCTCAAACGTGTGGCCTGGGCAGGGCGGTCACAGAGCCTGCCTCTGGAGTGAAATGCAAAACTTCAAAAATGGAAAACCTATTTCCCCTTTCTAGGAGGCTTTTACCACTGCTAATCCCTTTAGCAACATTTGGCCTTAAGAACTCAGAAAGGAAAATGTTTTGAGGAGCCGAAGCCAGGTGTCCTCCCAAGTTTTCCACTGTCGCAGTCAGGGGGGTGTCAGGGGGGTCCCTTGGCCCCTCAGTAGTCTGCCAGAGGACCCCCAGGACCTTACCTGGGAAGCCTGAGAGCAGTGGCATATAGAGGGTGCAGAGGGGGCTGTACTTGTTCACTGGTCTCATGGACTTCCAGTCGCCAAGAAGGGGTGTACCTGGGAAGCTGCGGGGAGCAGGACCGTGTCCAGGATGCCACCGCAGGCCTCTCCAGTGGCTTTGTTACCCTTTTCTCCCATGAGGACTGGAGAGAATCCAGTGTCCAAGGATGGCTGCCTGAGCCGTTCAGTCTCACAAATTTAAGCTGATAAAAAACAAATGAAAAAATGGGCGGGGGAGAGGGAAGAGCATGGCACAGTCTCACTTTGCATTTTAACAACTCTTGCACTATGCCTCAGACCATATTTAATAAAAGATTGCCTGATAGTGGCTTTCCCCCACCCCTGCTTAGGACTGTCAGCGTCCAGGTCAGCAGTGCCCGCTCCTCTCCTCCAGGATAATCAACCTCGCCCCTCCCTGGGACCAAGGGTGACCCAGGAAAGAAATCCACACCCTCGGCCTATTGGCTAACCTCTTCAGAGTCAAGCCTGGAAAGCCATACCTAGTTCCCTTAGGACAGATTCCCTAGGAACTCTGTGCCCTGGGTGGGCTGCGCTGCTGCCTCTGATCTTCCCAGAGAGCTGGTTATGAGGACAGGCCCCCACTTCCCCGGGGCAATTCGGTGGAGATAAGAGTTATCTTATTGGGTCAGCCTGTCTTCTCCTGACCTGCCCCTCCAGATGCTCTGGCTCAGAAACCTCTGCAGCTCCAAGGAAAGCTGATGGCATGATGAGAGGAGAGCAGGGTTAAAGTGCACTGCCTGTCTCTGGAATGCACCTGCTCCTGCTGTCATCCTCAGGTCACATGGGCTTCCTCCACCCTTTGGGGACTAGAGGTGTCATGGCAGCTACTTGACCCCTGACCGCCACCCTCCAAATGGACACCTTCTGCCATAGACATTTCCACCAAGAATGAGCTATATAGATTGAAGACCCTCTATGTACTAAGTGCTGTTATGAGCCTTCATGTGGAAAATGACATCTCATTTAACCCGCACAGTGATTCTGAGAGGTAGAAGTTATTTAGTCCATTTCATGGGTGAGAAAACTGAGGCTCAGAGAAGTCAAGTGACTTCCTCAAGGTCACACAGCAAGTAAGTGGCAGAGCCAGGATTCAAGCCCTTATTTGGCAGGGTTTCACCAAGTGTTTCAGCATGGGCAGTAGGGGGATACAAGGCAAGAAGAGACAGCATAGGATGTGGGGCCTTTGCAGTCGCATGGCTCATACCCCATCTAGTGCTATGAGCGGCAGAAGCCTGGCAGCTTCCAAGGCGGATGAAAAGCCAACCTTCCCCAAATTGTTTTATTTAAAGCCAGGCTCCTGACTGTTTGAAGCCACTTGATTTTGGCAATGCTTTTCCCTTTTTGCTTTTTCCTCACTGCTTTTAAACAGCCCTAAGAGATCGGGGAGGGAGTGTTAGTGGTGCGCACATCCTGCTGAGTGCCTCCCTTGCAGATGCTCAGAAGACCTTCTGCCTCTCCCACCCCCGGCTGTCGCTCCAAAGCTCTGCAGCTGGGCGGCATGTGAGCCTATGGGCACGCGTGCATGAGGACGGCTCCCAGTTGGAGAAAGGCAGAAAGCCCTGAATTGATCTGCACCTGAAGTATAGATACAGATGAAGTCTTTTGCTTTTATAGTGAGTTTCACCAGCATTAAACTTCATTTATATCTCTATAAATATATACGGCTTTGAATGGGAGGCTTTATGACTGGGTTTATAAGTTCCATCTATCTGTGGCACAGGCTGGGTCACCAGGAGGAAACAGCCCCTTTATAGACTGTCTTGGCCTCTGCCCTTTTCAACATAACCATTTACAGGGCCCTTATCTGGTATGCAGACTCTGTCCCTCTGCCCGCCTGGCCACCCTCCCCTCTCCCTGGTCCCCGGCTTCCCTCTCCTCTGTCTGCATGGCTCCTTTGACTCGTAGCTGGCCAGACCCTTGGGAGGAGTGTGGAGGGAGAACCCAGCTGTCAGCTGATTTCCCCGCCACACCTGTCCCTTGGCCCTGGAGCCACCGCTGACCTTGGCACTGACACCTTGCAGGAGACAGTAGGAGGCACTTAGGACAGGCAGCAAACTGACTTACAAGGGACATATTTTGCAAAAATCCATTTAGATAAACAGACCATGCACACATATGCCGGCACTCAGTGGCCACGGAGTTGACAATACTTCACAAGGCAGGCAGCAGCTTCTCTCCCCGTGCACTTGCAGAGATAAATTCAAGGTAATCTATATAAACTCAAACCTTTGAAACTGCACACCGTCAAAAAATTCAAACAATTACTCTCACTCAACCAGGTGACTGTTGGGCGCTCTTCTTATGGAAAACGTAATTATAAGGGAAGGAAAATGTTTCATAAATAAAACAGAATGGCAGAAGAACCTGGAGGGAGGGGAAGGTGGAAAAAGAGAAATCCAAAGATTCATAGTTCACAGCAGAGGGTAAAAGTGGGCTCCAAAAGCTGGTGTCTCCTTAAGGCTCAAATTAATTCCGGTCTGTTACAATTTCTAGGCAATTAATTGGCAAGAGGTATCTTTCAGATATTTTTAAATGTCAATCTGCAGACCTCATGGAGCTCAAGGGGTAGAAGAAAAAATAGCCAACACATGCTCCTAAAATCGAGGTGATGTAAAACAAGGGCCAGCCCAGCCCATTAGCACTTGAGGAGAATATAAAATCCAGGTCAGCCCAGATAATTGTTTGCTCGTTAAAATGCCAAGTACCCTAGGCTGCACCAGGCCCCAGGCCATATTAAATAGCAAGTGGCCCAGGTGGATCCAGGTTCAACAATCTGTCCATAGAGAATATGTTCCATGCCAGGCATTGTCCTAGGTACTTTGTATTTGTGCTTCATTTAATTCTCTTAAGAACCCCCTAAGAAAGATATGGTGATCTCTATAAGCTTTGTGTGTGGGGGTGGGGTGGGGGGGTGGGATGGAGGGATGAGAGAGATGAGGAAGTGCTGGGAAGACTGCTGCTGCAGAACCTCAGATTAAGACAGGCTAAGTAATTGCCCAAAGTCACAGGGTCAGTAAGTGATGGACCAGGAATCTGAAGCCAAGTTTCCTGGTGGTAACCCCCCAGGTCTTGCTTCTTGCTGCCTTAGTCCTTGAGTAGCCTAGGGTAGAGAGAGAGTGTCTAACACACAAACAGCAGAGAGTTGTGAAAGAACTGGGGCTCTGTATCAAACAAACTGGGTTCAAAAGCAGCCCTGCCACTTACTAGCTGTGTGGCCTTGGGCAAGTTAGTGAACTTCTCTGAGCTTCTCAGCAATCTTTTCCTCATCTATGTGTTCAATTCTCCATAATCTTCACTGGGAAAGGAGGCTATTTCAACCTTCTTGCTTGGCTGGAGAGGAAGGATTCCTCTCCTCTTCCTGCTGTGCTGTTGGGGATTAAATAAGAGTAAGTGTGTAAAAAAACTAGCGTGGTCCTTTCACACAAAAACCCAAATAAACATAAGAGCTAATTTTACCTGTTATTGTAAAATATAGAATCAAGTGAGATACTATATGGAAGAACCTGCTACAGTGCCTAGCATAGAGTGAAACTCCATAAAGAATAGCTGTTATTATTACTATTGTTATTGTTGAAAGAAGGAAATAAGTGTGAGAAGAACCAACAGCAAGTTAGAGTTTTATCAGGCCCTGCGGTATATCAGGCCCTGTGCTATGCTCTCCCAGGCCCCATAGAATACATCACCTAGGTGGGGGTCCAGGATGCTTTCACATATGAAGATCAGCAATAATCCAAGATGTAAAAGTCCTCTAAAGTTGCTTAAGATGAATAACAAGGGAGCCGTCATTAATTGCCAAATGAATGATGAAAGCAATATAAGAAAGCAGTTAAAGGCACAGGCCTTGATACTGGGTTTGAGTCCCTGCTCTACAATTTCTTGGCTGTAAAAGTTGAACAAGTTGCTTGACATCACTATGCCTCGGTTTCCTCATCTGTAAATTAGGAATAACAGTATATGCCATAATGCTTCTAAGCCACAAATGATATCAAATATTTAAAGTGTACATTAATAGTAATAACAGCAAACATTTATCAAGTGCATTCTCTGTGCCAATCATTTAGCTAAACACATAGTTAGCATTCGATAATGTCAGCTAGGATTATCATTAAGCAATAAAAAGATCCAAGCTGCCAGGCAGGGCCCAACAATGTGGATTTTTAGGTGGACTAGGACCAAAGACTAAATGCCAGCCCATATCTTCTGTCCTCAGGGGGTATTAGACAAACAGAGATGTTGCTAAGCTGCTGCCAAACATTCGCCATCCTGGGTTGATAATGTCCTGGGATCAATGTTCCAGGCTTTTTCCTCTTTGTCTCCCTCACACCATGTAGTGTGGTGAGGACACATCCAGGTTGAAAAGAACCACAAATTCCTCCTGGGTCCTGGTAAATAACCTCTTATTGAGTCATCTACAGCCAGAGCATGAGATGTTGGTATAGGACCCAAGTGGAGGTGAGCTTGGCAGTGCCCTGCTCTAAGGACAGTGGTTCCTGGGAGATCAGGGCTCCCTGCACTGCTTCAGAAAGCTCTATAATGAGTCTGCTCATCAGTCCCTGACCCCAGAGCTCCTTCCTCATTACAAAGGCTCACCTTGCAATGTGTAAGCTGGAAAGACACAAGGGCCTGCCACCAAGGATTGGGGCTCAGCCCCTACCTGACTGCTGGTGCCTCTCAGTTGGGGCAGTTCAGTGGGGGGATAGGTGAGAGTTTAGGATCCCTGTTCACTTGAACTACCTGTTGTACACACTAGTAATGAGGGCCTAAATACAGGAGACGCGGGAAGCGGGTTTGGCTCAATCGATAGAGCTCCCGTTTACCATATGGGAGGCCCCGGGTTCGCTTCCCGGGGCCTCCTTGTGAGGGCAGGCCAGCCCGCGGGGCGCAGTGGGCTGATGCAGCAAGACCTCACAGCAAGGGGGAGATAAGCAGACACAGAAAAAACACAGCAAATGGACACAGCAAACACAAGCAGCAAGGGGGGGATAAATAAATAAATAAATAAATCTTTAAAAATAAATAAATAAATAAATACAGGAGACGGACCCAGCTCCTTTGGTGGGGGTTGGGGGCGAGTGCACCAACCACATGAATCCCCTTCTCGTCACCTCCAGGAAGCGGTCTGCTTGGTCTTCATAGGAAAAGGGGACAATTTCTGCTCAAGTGAGTGCCATGGCCAGGAGTCTCCCTTTCCCAGTTGATTAAAGAGAAATACAGAGATAATCATCCAGAATTAAGGGGAAGAGAAGAGAGCAAGGCTGCTTAAATTTCCTTTGCTGACTGACTTATCAGTGTTCAAAATGTATCAATATTATTCTAGTCCAAAGTCGAGTTGCAAGGTAAAGATGTCGTGATTCTTATACATGGTTGAAAAGAGCTTTTAAACACCTCTGTTCCAATTCCCCCTTCCCTACTGGACTTGTGTTTAGGAGGATGAAACTCCATTTAGGCGAAGAGCCTCATCTTATCTTTAGCAACAGCCCATAATCAAGGTGAGACAAAGATATATCTCTTCACTTCTCCCAAGTCATCTACCAGAATGGATTTTATGGAGACCGTCCAATGTTTTGCATTTCTGCACAAACTTCTGTCTAGACATCAGGGAGTCCTCCTCACTGTGTCTGTCTTCTAACTTGCCATGACCTCCTCGGGGCTGATGGCTCAGCAACTTATACTCCACTCTGTGGGTCCCAGCTGGGAGAGGTGACTTAGGAGCTTGCTCATAGAAGAACTGGGCTGGGGATATTCTCTGAGGCAGAGGAACCCAGAAAGGGGCAGAGACCTGGAAGAAAGCACTACAGTAAAGTCTCTGAGTAGAGGAAGGCAGAGGATATGGTTACCCACTGAGCATGGAAACAGCTCTGTTATCTACCTGGCAAAGGTTGAGATCTGCCAACGGCTCTGATTTCCTGGTTGATCTGCCAGAAACTCTGATTTCCTTGTTGAGGGCCCTGTGCTTGAATTGTGCACAAAATGCCCCCATCTTCATCCTATAGTCCTTGCATAGAGCGTCTATAGAGATAGGGTGGAAGAGACAGACAAGGTATGAGGTCTGATTATGTATGTGTATGTATTTATAGTTTTGTGTGTGTGTGTATGTGTCCATACCTTGCTGTATATTTTTCAGCAAAATTATCAAAACCTTCTGATAGCTCCATTGTTTCCTAATTATAAATTGTAAGAGTATACTCTACCCTGGCCCACAACTCAGGGATGAGAGCAGGGTGAATGGAACACCTTTGGATGGAGCTATGATGGTACATGAGTCTCTGCAAAGTGGTTTCTGGCTCTAAACCCACTCTTGAATACAATTACATGCAGTAACAGCAAACAACCCCAACCCCCACTGTCATGACCCTTGTGGATGAAGCTGAATTGGTATTAGCCCTATCACAGTGATAGTGAACTCTCTATTTCCCTAGTGATTTCACCTGGGCACTCTTTCCTCAGCTCATCCTTTTGGAGCCCAGATAGGGTGACTCATGCCCAGCCACCAGAATGCTGAATTCCAATTTTTTAATAGAAACTTCAACATTATCTCCATGCACTGCACATCAAATAACTCATCTCAGCTCAGAGGTTCGATGATTCCTGTTTGGACTTGAATTTTGGCCTCTGCACACATGATTGAAATGGTTATTTGACTTTCCAAAATCATGACCATAAACTGGGGAGTAGAATGCACTCCTCTCCAATGCTCTTTGCTGCTCAGTAACAGTAGCCTCAGAAATCTGAATTGTTCTCTTAAAAGTCTTGAGTCTACATGACACATCTATTAAATATAAAATGTAGCAGTGGAAGCTATGGTGATTGAAGTCAGAAAGTGATGGGGTTGAGAGAGGGAAGATTGACTGGAAAGAAGCACAAGAAAATGTATATATCTTGTCTGGGGTAGTGGTTAAATGGGTGTACACAATTGTCAAAACTTACTTATATGAATACTTAAGATCAGTGCCTTTTATTATGTGCAAAATTATACCTCAATTAAAAATAGAAGTAACAGTGGCCCTCTCCAGGTAAAAGATGGCAACCTACAGCTGTGGAGTGTAGGGCAGGATGCCTACTGTCTCCTTCTTTCCACCTTTCCCTACCATTGCTCATCTCCCAAGATCTCAGGGACATCCCAGAAGGCTTCCCCTCTCAGCAAACAAGAGCTGGCTATGGAAACATGAAGACTTTCTCTTCAGAATGCTGGCCAGATGTGAGGGTAGGGCCCCTGGGGCAGAATATGTTTTGCCTGTGGGGTGGGGTTTGTATCAAGTCTCTCACTTGTCTCCTAGGTGTTCAGAGTCCAACCCCCTCCTGTTCTTTAGTCATCCTTTCTATATTCTGAGCCACAAAGGATCCATTGAAGGAAGTTTCAAAAAACGTTCTTAGGAGGGAAAAATCATCAAACACCAAAACCAAGAATCCCTGGCAGTGTATCCCAGAAAAGGTGCCCCCAGTTGGGGTTTCGGGGACAAGATGAGTATGGCAAGTCAGGTATAAACATCGGTGCAGCCTGAGGACCACCGACCTGAGTTCTCTCTTCACAGTAAGCCCAGAGAGCTCTTCAGCTGTCTCCTGGCCATCTTATTGACTGGGAACTACAGGCCAGGAGCATCTTGAGGCTTCCTGGCTGTTTCTCATTCCTCACCAGGGAATGGTCATTGCTTCACACTGAATTTACTAAAAGGCTTTTAGCTGCAAACCTCTCCACTGGGAAACAGTCTATCCCTCTTCTCCCACACATGAGTGTTTCTACATTTCACAGGTGATGAGATAGTACTAGACCAGAAGTTCCATCTCTGGTTTTGCTACCCTCTGGCCTAGCCCTTCAAATGCCCATGTCTCTCCATTTATAAAATGGGTCCAATAATGTCACTGAGCACTACTTTCAGAGAGAATTTAATGGCATTAATGAGATAATGACCACTCAGTATGGGGACTTTGGTAATAAACGGTGGCTTTGGACAGGGTCCACTGCAAGGGCATGAGTATTTTTTAAACCTTCAGGGACATGTCATAGAGAAATCCATCCACTCCCTTGTTGAAACTGGAGGATTTCAAAGACAGGAGAAGTTGGGAAAGTTGAAATATGAATGAGTCAGTGATGGTTTCTAATGCTCTGCATTTGTCTGTTTCAATCTTTTTTCCTGCCATTACAACCTCTGAGTTCACTCTTCTCATTGCATTCTGTCTACTTCCTGCCATTCTAGGGAGATGCTAAGGTTTCTGGATTCAACGCCAACCATAGTAAAATAAATCACAGTCCCATTCCACTCAAGACTACGTCTCTTGCTCAGAAGGCTCCTCAAACAGATGCAGAGAGAGTATTTTGTTCAGCGTGGAGGATGGGGGAAGGGTGCTGAATTAAAAGCAAGACAAAGTCACTACCTTAGGATTAGTGGGGATTGGAAAGAGACACACATCCCTGACTCTTCCCTCCATCAACATACTTTGAAGAAAGTGGCTAGAACTTTAACTAATTCAGGGCCAGGGCAAGGCAAGGCTTACCTTAATGAGAAGCACATCTCTTAAAACACCCCCATGGGATGCTGGCCCATGGAGACCTGGGTGAGTGAGGGAAGTCCCCAACACCACTTGTTGAATGACTCTGCCCAAGTAGGTGTGGGTAGGAGGGGCCAGGCAGATAATATCACCAAGGCAAAACCAAAGCAGGTGAAAGAAAGTGATTGAACATACTTCAGAGAGTCAGGCAGCAGAGGAGGCAAATCAAAGCCTTGCAAAAAGCAGTAGCAGTGAAGTCTGAGTGATGAGCCCCTGCTTGGGAAGCCTCTCAGTGCTAGAGAAGGACACAGTACCACTTCAAACCCACAGGAGTGAGGGACCAGTATAGGTTCATTTCTGCTTCCCAAGACGTAGAGACAAACCCTTCTCCTGGGCTGCCTTTCACTGGCAGATGCCCCAGAAAACAGGGCAGAACAGACTTTGTCCTCTTTCCATCCACACACAGCCACAGATGACAGAAAAGTGGAGGACACTTCCTGACTCCTTACAAATGTAGTATAATCCACATAAGCCAACCCTGAAGAGCTCAAGACGCTGGCACTTTCCTACCACCATGAAGTCAGAGGGACTTCATCCCCCCCCAAACCATTCCAGCCTGATGCTCACCTGTTGCACCTGCCTACTTGCCACAGATAACTCCAGCAGAGAAAATGAAAGGTCAGATTAGGCTCTCTCCACAGCAAGAACCCAGATAATCCTGGGGACACTGACATTTTTAAAACCACCTCTTTCAAGCTCTCTTAAAGAAGCATAACTTTTAACTCTATCTCCACTCCCAATCCTTTTCTCCCCTCCACTCCCCCACCCCCCACCCCCAGGCTTCCTTTGCAACACTTTCCCACCATGTATGGTTTGTAGAGAAGGAGTTAAAGAAGGTGCATGACTAATTCCTCAAGCCATCCTTCTTATCTACATACAAAAAGAACAGCTCTACCCTGAGACACACAGAAAGCAGACAGCGCTGGCAATTTAGCTTAGACCTCACCTGTCTTATGAAATCATATGCACACACAGACACACACTCGCACAACCCTAAGGCCAGAGTCGACGTCCACCTTTAATTCAGTAGGCTTAGTTTTCTTTTGCGCCTTTCTTTTCCCTGTGCAGAGCCCTGCTCGACTGGCAGCAGGGAGACAGATGTAACCTTAGTGCCAAACGCCTTGCAGGAACACAGACATGCAGGAACCAGAATGCATCTCATAGCTCTCCTTGGTGCTGAAATCACGCTAGTGAGGAAATCAAAGGAGCAAGTGCGCTGGACTTACCCGGGCTGAGGGTGGGTGACAGGGGAGCGAGAGGAGCTTCCTGTGAAGAGAATTCTTGTCTGTTCAGGCTCGAGTCAGCTGATGCACTCACCTAGAGAACCCACCTCTCTCCCTTGTTTTCCCTTCCTCCTTCTCTGGGAGGAAGAGGAGAGGCTCCACCAAAGAAATGAAACCCAAGCTGGCAGGGTTAGGAGTGAAAGGAGAAAGAGGAGGCAACCCGAATAAGAGCAAAAAGTCAGGTGGCTTTACTCCACTAGTGGTAATTCTTTGGGTCAGGGAGGACCCCCTCCCTTCTCTCACTCTCTGTCTGCCCCTCTTTCTCCGTCTCTGTGTGTTGAGTCAACAGCCTTAGCACAGTCGGTTCCTGCCTCTGACGTGAAGGAGAAGAGGAAGCCTGGGACTGCTTTGCTGTCTCTCTCTCACGCGCTCTCTCTTTTCCCCTCTTGCTGAAATTTCAGCAGCATGATATTTTTTTTAAGCCTCCGTTTTTTTCCATCCCCCTACAAGCAGCCCCCTAGTGGACAGAAAAGAAAAGGATCTTGAGTTCTCTTGCACAGTCCAGACTCAGGCAAAGGCACTCTCCCCACACCCATGAACTCTTGGGGGCTGACGCTACATAGTCAGGGACCCCTAAAGAGAGCAGAGTCTTCCTTCTGGCCAACTCAGATAAGAAAAGAGACAGAAGGGGAGGAAGAGGGAGAGGAAATGAGCTTTTGCAGATCCTTTGCCTAAGAATTGTAGGAAAAGCAAAAGGTGGGATGGGAAGGCATGGGATGGGAGGAATGGTTGGGGAGAGGATGTTTTGGAAGAATGTGATTCTGGGGTTCCCAGATGGTTAAGGTACTCAACAGAAAAACATCCTCCAAAAGTCAGGGTCTTCAGCCAGGTGAGGTATATCTATTCCTGGGACAGCCCTGGCATGGGAGTGCTTAAAAAGTCAGGAAATAGAGGGTATCAAATAGAGAGTATCTAGCTGACACTTCATCCAGATCCTTAATATGGCTTTTTTGAAGCTGGAAAGAAATATATCTGGGAAGACTTGGCCCAAGATCATCTCAGAGATGGAGACAGAAGTGACCTTGTTGAACATCCATGGAGAACCTTGACAAAGAAGGGGCCAGCAAGGGATCAATGCTCAAAAGGCATGCCTTATACTCCTTCTTAAATGTACAGTCTTCCAGTCTCCAGAAAAAACCTGAGCACTTACGTCTACAAAGTTAACTACTAGTTTCAGACCGCCACTTACTTACTAGACATTTTGCTTCTTTATGGTTCAGTTTCACTGTTTGTAAAATGTGGATAATGCTGCCCCCTCCCTACTGAATAGGAACGCTGAGGGACTGGAATGATATAGAGACAGAGAACCTCAGGGTTGGCAGGGAATTTAAAGGCAATTTTGTCCAAACTGTCTTCCTATGTTTGGCTCACACCTGGAAAATAATCATTGCTAACCTTTATAGTGTATTTACTAGTGCCAGGCTTTGTTGTAAGCCCTTACACAGATTAGCTCATTTAAGCCATACAGTAACCCTATAATGCAGATGCTATTATTGTCCTTTCAGAGACCAGGAAACTGAGGCACAAAGGGATGAAATAACTTTCCCAAGATCATGCAGCTAGTGAATAGCACAGGTGTTGTTGGAACTCAGGTCACCTGACCATGGAGCTTACTCTATTAGCCACTATGCACAATAAATGTACATATCTTTAATAAATTGCACAAGTGACAGTATCTGAAATAAATAGAAGTCAACACCATCGTTATCATTGTTTTAATTTATAATAAAGTGCCTAGATTGTTATAATAAATTTATATATAACTGAGCTTTTAAAATAAAATATTTACAACTATGGATGCCAAACAAATAGTGGAAATTGCAATACTGATGACAATCCTCTAAGAAAACTAATTCATTTAGTGATTTGGGTAGTTTCACATATACAAATTGGACTGTAAATCTTGTGAAATTGGAAACTATTGGGCTTTAACATCAGTTCGGAAGACACATCACTCAGTTTCTATACTAAAAGCAGATTATTGCCTAGTGCCTAACACAGTGTTAGGATGGAGCTGGCAATTTTATGAGCTGAATTGTTGCAATGCACTCAGTTAATAAGCCACTCAGTGAGATAATGACATTTTCTTCTGCATTTTGGAATTATGAATTTCTTGCCTAATGTACCTTACTTTCTCTGACTTGCTTTGGATCAGAAGTGAATGGGGCAGGACATAGCTGGGATGTGGTTAGCAAATCATAATCCTTGTCTTGATGGATTTTCCATTTCCTCAAGGAGAAAGGAGGGCCAAGAAACAATTCAGTTCAGGAGGACAAGTATGTGGCATGAGCAAATACAATGTTATAAGCGAGCATGTAGTAAAGACAATGAACCTGATCTTTGAGAGTCAGGGGACTTCTTGAGGAATGTAACATCTAAGCTGAGGCCTGAAGAATGAGACATTTTCTCAGCAAAGAGTCTGGGAGAGAGCTAAGCAAAAGGTACAGCATGTGCAAATGCTTGAATACAAGAGAACACAGTGTGCAACTCTGAAGGTAAGCATTACCCTTCCCATTTACAAATGAGGAAACTGAGGCCTCCAAAATATAAGTGACTTGCCCAAAGTGATACATCTGCTACATGTAGAACCCAAATTAAATGTGCATCTATTTGACTCCAAATTCATCCTCTTTGTGAAGTACCAGGTTGTCTTCCCTCCTCACTTAATATGGTTAAATTGAGTGCTTCAATAAAATGCATACAGTACAAGGAACCTGGAAATGTGACCCATTACCATTAGATGAGAAGTCCACAAGAAGACACTAGTTAGTACAAAAAAAGGAGAAATTCAGGATGGCAACATGGTCTCTAGTAGATGTGAAATTGCTAAATGAATTGGGACGTGGGAGTATTTCAGAGGTACAAACACATTAGAGACTTGCATTTGAGTTGGGGGAGGAATGTGGAAAGGGCTATAGAGAGGTTCAAATTAGATGCTCTAGGAGCCCAGAGGAGGAAAAAGTCCTTCTGCCTTGGATGGATCAGAGGACAGGTCCAAAAGAAGTGGCCTTTCAGCTGGACCTTAAAAAATTGGGGTTCAGGGCACAGAGGCCAGCCAAACCATTCTGTGCACCATTGCACCCAAACATTTTATACATAGAAAATGTTATATCTGAGTTGTCTTGAAGAACAGCAGGACATTGACTAAAGGAAGAAGAGAGTGAAAGATTATTGTAGGCAGAAAGATATCAAACTTTGGAAGAGGGGTTGATTTGGGTGGGGTAGAGGGAGAGCAAGGTTGACAGATGAATTTGGTTTTGGGCATGTCAAGCTTGGGGTGCTACAAACATGCCCTAATGGCAATATCTAAGCAGTAGCTCGAGTGTGGGTCTAGAGTCTCAGAGCAGAGATCTGAGTTTGGCGATATAGATCTGGGACCCATTCACATGGACATGATAGCTGCTAGAAGTCCATCAAGGGGAGAGAAAAATAGGAAGAGTGAGAACAGAATCCCAACTCTATTTCCTTGATCACTGGATCAAGTTTTATACTTCTTTAGTCCTTGCAGCTAAAGTGCTTGGTTGTCAACCACCATGGTGTGATTTCCCAAGGCCAATCTATACCACAACTACCATTCCAGAAAGGGCCTGGGATCCATGGCTCCAGAACTTGAGGTCTAGAGACTGACTCAGGACTTGCAGCTGTGGTTTTGACAGGAGAGAAGAGGACTTAGGATTCTGCTTTGGGACTTGGCAAGTCCAGAATAGCCAAGAGGAGCCCTCACATCCCAGGTTAACCTAGGTCAACACTGTACACCAAAAAAGGGAGGAAGTTTGGAGTAAGACCAAACAAGATAAGACATGTGATGGCCTCTGGGCTCTGACCAAGTAGGAGACAGGGAAAAGGAGCAGTGGACAAGTTCTAGATTATTAATCACCACACCAAAATCCACCTTATCCAGGTAACCCTTCTGGAGCAAACTATCCATTTCCTAACCTATCCTTCTACACAATTTCTGACCCTGCCCTCTGTGCCTTTCCCAGAGTCTGTGTCTTCCTAGCCACAGTTATGTATGGTTATAAATTATTACCTTTCCCTCTTGTGAGAACATAAGCCCCTTGAGGGCCAGGACAAGGTTTGCATTCAGGAAGCATCCTAGCAGTGTAATATGGGGCTCTGCCCACTTCTGTTCTAGGAACAGCCAATGACAGGGCCAAGGAGAGAAAAGAAGTCAGGAGGAAGGGGAAGGGAGATCATTTCTGGGATTCCAACTAAGTCTGCTAGGTTGAGAGGGAGAATGGAGTCAATAGAACAAAGTCTCTTCTAGGTTGGAGATAATATTTGGGAGTGTCTTTTGTCTTCCTCCCCCAATATGTTTTCCTCATGGCAAAAGTGAGGGGGCAGGGCACCCATGCAGTCTTAAGATTATTACCCCTCACTGGGCAGAAAAGCCCTGCTATGAGCTGCCCACTGTGCACCTTCAGACCTCATTATAACAGAACATTCACTGTGACATTCTATAGGGCGGGGGCCCAGATCTAACATTCTTTCGGTAGAAGGCCAGGAGTGCTATGCAGCAACCCTGGAAACAAATGGAACCCCTAAAGCAATGAAGCAGTTCAACTTGCTGGAAAGAGAGTTCCAGTACTGGAAGAGATGTCAAGAGCGGTTGCACAGTGTCCCATAGTATCCCGTGGAGCACTGCCATTCCACAGTCCCTGAGCACACATGGACAAGGACTGCCTCTGCAACAGCCAGGAGCTGATGCTTTCTCAGCATCTACTACACAGATCATCTGGGATCAAATATTCAGACCATCCTGAGGAGGCTGACCTGGGGTTTTGAGGGTTCTGGGGCTAAAATGAGGGTTTCTCCCCAGGTCCATGCAGAAAGGGAAGAGGAGAGAGCAGAAGGTGACAACAGTCAGAGTTGTCTAATAATGGGGACTTCCTAAAGACCCAAATCAGGAAGGACAGCCATTCATTAGGCCTTTACACAGAGATTCAAGCACTAGCCAGGTGGTCAAAGTAAGTACTTCTTCATTCCCTTTCAACCCAGATAATGTGGGATGGGTTGAACTAATGACCAAGGGATCTGCTGAGAAATGAATATTTCAGGATGTGACAGATGGAGAGACAAATGCCTAAAGATGACCATGAGGATAAGGAGCTCATATGCTCACCCTCACAAGGAGTAGAGAAGGCCCTGTCCTCCTAAGTCTAGGGCTCAGCTTGGGTTTGGACCCCTCCTGCCTCAGCAGGGCTTGGCCACCTCATTACACATGGGGATGAAGTCTGGGAAGAGTTCTACAGAGCCAGCTATGGAGACAGGAGGTGGGAGTCACAGGCGGGCTCTAGTAGGGAAGAGGTGTGGGAGGTGGTCCCAAGAAGGTTTTGAGCACTGATGCATAACAAGCCTAGAAGGGTTTTGCCTTTCTAAGTGGGAGCTTGTCTGGGCTGGAAAAGAGGGTGGGCAGTTGACAATCCCAAGTTCTGTCAACCACTGAAGTGTCATAGGTGTTAACATGGAGTAGGTGGGAAGGACCCCTGCCCCAAATCTTTCTCCTACTCTGGTGTCACAAGACTGGAAACACCATTGTGATTGACTGTGATAGTTACTACTTTGCCTGTTGACTAGCTCCTCTTTTCCACATTCTTCTTCTGGAACCAGAACTGGCCCATCCCCCATGCCAGGTACTAACCTGGACTTTTAACCTAGGCCTGACCAACTGAAGCTCCCATTCCCCTAGACACAGTGATGGGTTCAAGGCTGGGCACATGTCCTAAGCAGGGACTATCAGAATCCTTCTTGGAAACTGAAAAAGAAAATTTCTCCTTCTAATGGCACTAACCACAGCCTCTTCCTCAGTCTTATGAAGGAATCCTATCCACAGTTAAAAGTAATGAAGCCAATACCTAGCAGGAAAAGAGCCAAAGATGGGTAGAAAGGGAGCCCTAATGTCATTTGAGCCCCTAGATCCAGCTACCCTGAAAGTCCCAGTTGAGTGAGCCAATAAATTCCCCTTTTGCTTAAGATAAGCTGTGTTTCTGTCCAGCCAGTTTAACTTTAGAATCGTTTCAGGTTTCCAGGAAAATGCAAATTCCCCTTAGGGGTGTGCCTTAGGCTGAGTTGAGGGACATCTAAATGGGAACCTGAAAACAATAGATGCTTGAGTCATGGGAGTGGGAGTAGGAGTAGGTGTGGGAAATGGTTGAAGACTCTACAGGGTTCAGGAAGGAAAGATAGACATTTCCTTCTTCATAATGCTGCTAAGGATAGGTGCTAAGGACTAAGTCCTTTCCTTGGGGAATGCAGAGAGGAGGCCCAATGGAATGGTGGGGCAGCCACCACTGTGTCCATAGAAGCTGGTGGAACATGGGAGGCATGAGGTGGGCCTGCCCCCAGAGCACGTGTCATTGGTTCTGAGGCCCATGGGATTAGCTGTGCTTTTCCAGATGGAGAGCAGCTGTCCCGAGGAGCTGTCACCACTGTCACCACAGGGCTCTGCTGCCCTGCTTTGTGGGGCGCTCACCTGGATACGGATGGTCATCCCAGGGACCTTATCCATCCATGCCAAACCTGCTTTTCTCCATTCCCAGCCCCCCAGCATACTCAGCCCTTGTATTAGTCAGCCAAAGGGGTGCTGCTGCAAAATACCAGAAATCAGTTAGTTTTTATAAAGGGTATTTATTTGGGGTAGAAGTTCACAGTTACCAGCCCATAAAGCATAAGTTACTTCCCTCACCAAAGTCTATTGCCACGTATTAGAGCAAGATGGCTGCTGGCGTCTGCAAGGGTTCAAGCTTCCTGGGTTCCTCTCTTCCCGGGGCTTGCTTGTCTCCAAGCTCAGCTCCTCTGCTATCTCCACAAGGCCAGCTGTAGACCATCAGGCAAACAGCTTGTTTCTCTTCCTAGGGCCTTCTCTCCTTCCTCATGACCAAGTTCCTCTGTGTGTTCACTTCCCCGGGCTCCAGCATTAAAACTCAGCTTCAGAACTCCAACTCAAAACTCCAACTCTGTCCTTTGCCATGTCTTTTATATTTGATTCCCCACCCACCAAGGGGCAGGGCTCAACGCCCTACTGACGTGGCCCAATCAAAGCCCTAATCATAATTTAATCACGCCCAGAGGAACAGACCAGTTTACAAACATAATCCAATTTCTATTTTTGGAATTCATAAATAATGCCAAACTGCTACAGCCCTGAACGCCCCCTCCAAACCCCTCTGAATCCTGGGACTCCCTGCTGGGCACAGCTGGTGCAGGGGGCTCTCAGCAGAGTCCCCCTATTCTGGAAGCAGCAGCCATGAGCCTATGGGAGCAAGTTCTCAGCTTCTCACTGAGGCAGGAACCATCCAGTGCCTCACGCCTTGGCATACAGGGTGCCTGGCCAGCTGCAGCCTCCCCTGGGAGGGCGGGCTGCAGGGTGGTGGAATGCTAACCAGGGAGAGATGCAGCTGGGCCCCTGGCTCCCCAGCCTGCCTGCCAGCCAGTGGGAATCATTATCTACACCCCAGAGCAAGCCAGGCCTCCCACACTAAATTAGCAAGAGCAAAGCAGATGTCTCCCCTTACTGCAGCAAAGGATTAGGTGGGATAGAGCCTGCCTTTCCCCTTCAGTTACAGACAGGGTGAGTGTGGGAACCCAGGGCAGGAGCCTTTCCTGTCCCAAGACCACTCCGTGGCCTGGTAGCCTGGGGTCGAAGCCCACCCCAGCCCTTCCCCGCCCTGGCTGCCCCGACATGGGTTCCCTCCCCCATGAACATTCTCATTTTGTTCTTGGAGCTATAAATTTCACTTCGTATGGAGTCAGAATAGGAAAACAGAGGCCTTACTTAGGTTTTATTTTCTTTAGTGGTGGCCATATTAGAAACTTTAAATTCTTGGCCCCTAACCCATCTTCCTCCCTGAGCCCATTCCCCTATGGAACAGCTCCAGCCCAAGAGAAATAGCTCTCCTCCCTTCTCCCACTGCTCTTTCCCTGCTGCTCTGTATTGATGCGTTTCTCATCAGTAGCCTGAGGAGGTGGAAGGGCCATCGTCCATTCCAGCTCATCCTTCTGTGATCTTCTACCCTCTTTCTCAGCTTGGCCTCTAGCAGCTCAAACCTTCCACCTTTGATGGCGTAGATCACACGTCACTCTCTTCACATCTTATATTCACTGAGGAAAAGAGAGAATAACGGTGACTCTGTGACTTCTGAAACTGTACGGCCTGGGTTTGAATCCCTGCTCTGGGACTTGTGCTGTGGAACTTTTGAAATGGTACTTTTCACTGTTCTTAGATGTGAACTGTGGATAATAATCGCAGCTACTTGCCGTGGGTTGAATTGTGTCCTTCAGAAAGATATGCTGATGCCCTAATCCCTGGCACCTGTGATTGTGACCTTATTTGGAAATAGTCTTGGCAGATGCAGTCAAGTTCAGAGGAGGTGATGCTGGAATAGGGTGGGCCCTGATCCAATAGGATTGGTGTCCTTACAAGAAGGGGAGAAGAGAAACAGACGCAGAGGAGAGAAAGCCCCGTGACAATGGAGGCAGAGATGGAAGTGCTGCGGCTGCAAGTCAAGGAACACAAGAGCTGCCGGCATCGCGGCAGAAGCTAGGAAGAGGCAGGAAAGCCTCAGAGAAGTATGGCCCTGCCAACACCTTGACTTCAGACTTCTAGCCCCTGGAACACAGTGGCAATCAATTTCCGCTATTTTAAGCGGCCCAGTTGGCAGCATTGTCATGGCAGCCCTAGGAAACTAACACACTATCACATAGAGTGGTTGTGTGGGTTACACATCACATGGGAAGCACCTGAGCAGGACTGGGTGCACAGTGGCTGCGCCGTCCGTGCTAGCCAATGCTCAGCAAATTCAGTTTTGAAGGCGCACTTTAACAAATACCCCTTGCTCTTAACTCGGTTGGTCCTGGCTGTCTAAACGGCCCGTCGCGTTTAAAACCTGCTCTCTGGCTGATGCTTGGGCTGAATGCTGACAGGATCCCATAAATATGGCTCTTGTGGTCCTAGTCAGGTTCTGACCTGAATAGCCACTGTGGTGAAGGAGACAGAAGCTAGACTTTGGGTCTAGCAGATCTGGAGTTAAACTTCCGCTAAGCCACTCATAACAGTGTAGCCTCTGGTTAGTCACTTATCTCTCCACATCTCAATTCCCTTATCAAAAAAATGGGCATAATGATGCCTGCCTCTTGAAGGTGTTGTAGCCATCAAATGGGATAATGCATGAAAGTTTCAGATGGGAAAAGTTAGAAACTCGCAGATGTTTGTTGAATATGAACAGCTATGCCTGAACATACTTATCTTGCTCCCTCACTGCTCAAATGAAACTCCTCAGAGAGGCTGTTATGGATTGAATTGTATGGCCCAAAAGATAAGTTGAAGTCCTACTCCCCAGGACCTCAGGATGTGACCATATTTGGAAGCAGGGCCAGTGAGGGTGAAATTGGGCAAGTTAAAACAAGGTTGTTGGGATTAAGCAATGTCCCCCATAAAGACATGTTCCAGCTTTAATCTGTATTGCTGTGAGTGTGAACCCATTCGCAAATAGGACCTTTGAAAATATTATTCTTAAAGGATGAACTCATTTGTGAATAAAATATTTGAAGGTCCTATTTAGATGAGGCCAAATGGAATCAGGGTGGGCCTTAATCCATACGACTTTCCTATAAGCAAAGGCAATTCAGACGCAGAAGTAAGTAGAAGCTAGAAATCAGAAGGCAGAGAAAGCCACAGGAGACCAAGGAGATAGATCATCAAGTGATGAAGGCAGAGATGGAAGTCAGACACCTCCAGGGACTGTGGCGGGTCAGCAAGAGAGCGCTACAGCCTCCAGGAGAAAGCGTGGCCTGTCGAGATCTTGATTTTGGACTTCCAGCCTCCGAAACTGTGAGAAATGGTTGTTTTAAGACAACCCGTTGTGTGGCATTTGTCATAGCAACCCGGGCAGATAAGACAGAGGTTATCATACTGCAGCGGGGTGGGCCCTTAGTCCAATAACCAGCGTCCCTGCAAGGAGAGGGAATTTGGACGTTCACAGGCAGCAGAGGGCAGAGCCCCACACCATGCCTGAGGCAGACAACACCAGGACTGCAGGAGACCCACCAGCAGCAGCCAGGAGAGGCATGGGACAGATGCCTCCCCACAGACTTCAGAGGAAGTGTGGCCATGCTGACACCTTGATGTCAGACTTCTAGTTTCCAGAGCTGTGAGACAACAGATTTCTGTTGTTTGAAGCACAAGCTTTGTGGTACTTTGTTACGGCAGCCCTGGGAAACTAAGACAGGAGCCTTTTCCTGCAACCATCTCTAAACCAGCTGGCTATCTATAGTGCGTCTTCTGCTTGTTAATTGTCGGATCATTCCACTCTACCTATGCTCCATGAGGGGGTGGCAGCTTTGTCTGCATTGTGCCCCCAAAGCCTAGAACGGTACCTGGTTCATGCAAACATATTCAATAAGTATTGCCACTTGAGAGAGTATTTTATATCTTAGTCATTTTTAGTTCCCTTGTAGCCTGTTTTATTGCAAGCAGCAAGGTTTTGAATCAGGCAGAACAGAATTTAAACCCTCCCTTTTCTACCTTAGGAAATGTACTCTGAGCTCCTGTTTTCACTGCTGTAAAATAGAGAAAATGATATTTATACCAGAAGGTTATTGTGAAGATTGAGATAGTTGGTGCCCAGAACAGAAACTAGCATACAGAAGCAGCTCCTTAAATCCTTGTTGAATGAATAACTGCGGGAAGGGAAGACTGAAGGAACTCTCAGTTATCTGATATCCTGCCTTCCCAGCCTTCCTCTCCTTACTTGCTCTCAGGCTCCCCTCCTCTTCCTGAGGCTGGCTCCCTGGGAAACCCACTAATCCTTCAGCCACAGGGCATCTGTCTCTGACTCCCTGCTGGCAAATGCAATCTGGATCAGCTTTAGAAGTTATTACCTTTAATGCAAGGGCCGGCCACTATTTTAGCTGAAGTGCCACAGATATGGAACAAACTTTGCCAGGGGCACCAAAGTGGCCAAAGGAACATTTTTCCAGTTTTCAGAAAGGCATCATTGGCACCCATTGGCATTTTGGTTTCATGTTTGGCTTTTCTATAGGGCCTTTAATATTCACATCCTGCATCCCTTTTCTTCTTTTTAAATCTATCTCTCAAGTCTTTTTTCGCATTTCTTCTTCTCTGGCTTTTGTCGTCTTCTTTCCTTAGGAAGCAAGCCCCTCTCAGCTGTTCCCCTGCACTGTTTAGTCCCACTGCCTCTCCTTCTTTGGCTCCCACTCTCCAGGTGACCAGAGTGTGTTGAGATTCCAATATGTTGGTAAGGGAGGAGGCGGAAGGAGACAATGACCCAGTGGCTCTCTGGCCCCTGCCTGCACTCCAGCCTCCTGAGTGACAGCGCTGGGCTGGCCCTGTCACAGTATTTTCTCTATCCTTCTGTTAATAAGTGGAAAAGCTTGCACAGTTAGAACAAATACAAAGACACTGTGTGCTTCTGAAAGTGGGGATCAGGGTTGCTAATTTCAGTCACCCCACCCTGTCAGGCCTTTCTAACTACACACAGTCTTCTCACAGAGCACAGGCTTTCCTCTTGGTCCAAACAGGGGTGTGGCACTCTCCCCAAGACCAATTGCTTTCCCCTTCACCCGTGAGTTCTGGTTATGGCGTCTTGAACTTACATGGCCTCTTCTGAAAACCAGACATGATCATCTGTACTCTGTAGGGTGTTCTGAGGATCTGATGGGAGGCAGCAGGGGAGGGGCTGGGCATCTGGGTAATAAGCCGTCTGTGAAGGCATTGCTTCCTCACTGTTAAAGTGGGTGTGCGGGGGGTCGGGTCACATTTTGCAAGTTTGAGGGCAGCCAGGATCCAGAGGAGCATGCCAAAGCCCATCTGAGACAGCACTCACTGTTGGAAGGTGCTAACAGGTCGAAGCAGGTCTCTATTTTGGGGAGCCGTATAAGCAGGCTTTCCCTTCCTGTATTAGCATCCCAACTTTGCACACCCTATCTAAACTAAGCCAGGGTTGAGTCTCCAGAAAGCATGTGCTCTCTGGGGCCTCTCTTTAATCTGAAGAGGGACCTCGCCTTTGTCAGAGTCTCTTCTGTTGCTGGGCACCTCAAAGGCCTGGGGCCCACTATGCTGTGAAATGAATTTATGAGCTGCTTGGGGAGTAATTGAAAGAAACCTCTTTCTTGAAAAGAATAGGCTAAATAGCCCTGAATTTAAAATAAAAAGTATTTTAAAGGACACAGATATGTAAGATGGAGGAGAAAGTTAGAGGAAGATATACATTAGGAGAATATATATGTGCACATATGATATGTGTGTATATACATATAAATACATGTATATGTATATGTATATGTATATGTGTGTGTGTGTGTATCCACATTATTATGAGCCAGGCCTTGTGCTAAGCACTCTGCATATTAGATTTCATTTATTTAAGTGCTTAAGAAGAAAATTGAGGAAAAGAATTTCCTAAGTAGCTGAGAGCATGCATTTATCCTGTAGCATAGAATGAAGATGAATGTAAAGTCCTGGTAAGAAAGTAGACAAAAGGATTCTGCATAGAGACCAGCTTTAGTCTGGGCTGCTAGCCAGAGATATCCAGAAGAAAGAAATAATGAACTTGTAGAATGTCAGAGCTGGAAGGAGCCTCAGAGCTTATTTTGTCCAACCATTGTCTGCTCCATTTTACAGATGAGGGTGCCAAGGTACAAGGAAGGGAAGCAGCATAGCCAACCCGACACAGCTCATCATATCCAAGTGTCCTCTTCTTGGTCAGGCATCTTTCAGGGAAACCAAACCACATGCCTGCCTCCCCCCACTGCAGCCAGATTTTTAAGTCACCAAGTTTCATGGATGGAAGAGTCGTTTTTTCTCAAGTAATGCACATGTGTCTGTTCTTCATTTGTTACCTTATGAATGGGTTATTGCCATTTGTTATCATTGTGGTGCATTGAATGGAAAGGGCTCTTTTGCAGATGAGCAGCTTTACCAGTCCAGCCTCTGGAATGACCTCCCGCTGCCGTCCAAGTGCATCTGCTCACGGAGCTACCCGGCTTCACTCTGTAGATGACCTCAGTATCATTAAGGTCTTGTCTCAAAGCTCAAGAAAGCCAGACCTGAGGTTTGTCCTTTTGTGTTCCTTGGAATCTTAGACTGACAAGGCATTAGAGCCTGTAGTGTCTATATGTCCTCTGGACCAACCCCACCAATTATAGAGCAGTCAAATGACTTACCCAAATTCACAAGGCTGCCGCTATTGATGCCAGTGTCTTGCCTCACTTCCTTCAGGAAAGTACTAGTATTGACTACCAGTCTGATGGGTCCTGGGAAAGTGCTACTGCCAGGGTGATAGTATGAGGAAGAGGGGCACAGGTGCAAACAGGTGGGTAAGGCCAGGAGCCACACAAACGAATGTTTGTCCACCACATAGCTGGCTGGGGAGGCTTCCCAGTAGCACTGACACAATGCACTTGCCCAGAGAATCACTTTCCAACCCAGAGCAGCTGTGGCTCTGTGTCCCATGAGCGGGAGGAGGCGGTGAGGCAGTGCTAAGGATGTCACCCGCAGGGTGAGCAGGGAAGTTGCAGGGCCCAACGATCCAGCAGTTTGGGTGAGACGAGGAACTGTGCTTAAACGACAGTGATATAAGAGGGTTTGACTGTAATAAACTGCAACAAACTGACATTTTAAAACCCATCTAATGCCCTACAATAAAAAACCAAGTTATCAGTATTAAAAGCAACTGAGTAGATAGTAAGTACAGGCAAGGAAAGGGGTAGGCCGTAGAGTGAAAAATCCAGGGCGGGAAGAACTTGCCAATCAACAGGTGGGAGAGAGAAAGAGCAAGATAAGCAGAGGATATGCAAGAAGACCCAGGAGAGAAAATCAGATATCTGAACAGGGCTGAGCTGTGGAATGGGGATGGGAATGGCATTTTCTTCCTTAGCCTAGTGTGGTTGGGGGCTGCCAGCTTGCCACAGAAGACTTGCCTTCATGGGGGTCTGCCCAGCCTTCAGGATGGTGGACTTGAATTCTCTGCTCCTTCAGGTCTGGGATTCTGTACCTTGAGGAAGACCTTCTTCAGGAAAGACATCTGCAGGGCAATGGCACCCTATGATGGGTGCTAGAGTCATCCCTGAGGAAGGACTGGAAATAGAAATTATGGTTTTAAAAAAAAATGGTGGTAAAATTCTATTTCTATCCATTCCCAGGTCACTTCGTTCAATAATAAAATCATCCACTTTGCAATCACACCTGACCCCAGGCATCTGCTCAGTTCATATGTTTGCAGAATGGAAGAAATATGCAACCTGAATAGAGACTAAAACCATGACAGATTTTTTAAGTGTCTTCTACTCCAAAGAGCTCCCATTCCAAATCTGTCACTAAGTATCCTTTGTTTTATGAAATAGCCCACATGGTAAGAGGCTCAGGACTTCAGACCAGTTAAGAGAAAGCACTGCACATGGAATTCACTCTGAATCCCAAGCCAAGAGTCTGATACCCTTAGCTGAGAACATGCAGGACCTCTGCATGTCACTGATTATGTTTGTGTGTGGAACCCATGGACAACTGGGAAAAAACAAAAGGGACCTGGAGCAGACACTGGTGGGGCCATTCACGTGAAGTGCACAGGTCCATCCAAGCCACTGGCCCTCTCCAGAGTGTCAGGGTCCCGTGACAGTCTTGCTGAAGTTTCCGCTCAGGACATCACTCTACAGAGAATAAATGAATCATGAAGGAATGACCTGCAGGAGGCAGGAGA
>JAQZBX010030348.1:0-26849 GCA_029593785.1 Cabassous unicinctus | reverse complement strand
AACATCCTATTGCACTGGAACTGAAAATGCTTACCTAAAGTCTATATTGTGCCTGCAACCTTGCTTAACTATAGAAAGAATGCTTACGTAAACTTTACATAGCCACAGAAAGAATGCTTACGCCTGCCTAAGAATAGTATATAAAAACTGAGCTATCCTACAATAAAAAAGGAGGTCGATTCTCACTCAACTTGGTGTGCGACTCATCATTCTCGCCGACTCCCTTAACCACCTTCAGCCTGCTCCCTTGTGCCTCGGCTGGACCGCGGCACTTTTTTAGAATCCATCAAGGATCACATATTACATTTAATTTTCATTGATTCTTTAGTTATTTGCTCTCTCTCTCATGTGTTCTCTCATGCTCTCTCTTGCTCTCTTAATTGTGGGGACATATATACAACATAATTTTTCCATCTCAACCACTCCCAAGCATATCATTTGTGACAGTTTGAATCTTGTGAATCCTGCCCCCCCCTGCCCCAAATATGTTTTTGAATGAATCCATTTCTGTGGGTGTGAGACCCCTTGATTGCATTAGATTTGGTTAAGAGACCTTGATTAGATCACTTGATTAGATAGATTTTGATTGGACTACATCAGTGAGACATGATTCAGGTTGGATCTGTGCCGTCTTACTGGAGCCTTATATAAACGGAGACAGGGAAAGAGGGAGAGGGAGAGAGAGAGAGAAAGCGCAGGCACAAGAAGAGAGACAAACACACAGAGAAAAAGGAAGCTGTCATTTTTGATCCTGCCATGTGAGAGATGACTCAAGGATCGCTAGCAGCCAAAGCTTAAGCATAAAGCCCCCAAGAGGCTGGGCCTCTGTAGCAACTCAAGGCTGAAGAGACAAGCCAGATGCCTATTGTTCACAGCTGGGCTCAGGGAGAACATGGAGCAGTTGAGGCTGAGAGAGGAGGCCTGGAAATAGACAAGCCATATGCCTGATCATCCACAGCTGACCTCTTGGAGATGGTGACCACTGAGGGGAAGGCAGAGATCTCGGCAGAGGTCTGCTACCATCTTGCCTTGTCACATGACAGGATCCAGGATCACCAGTAGCTGACTGGTGAGAAAGCATCTCTGATGGTACCTTGATTTGAACATTTTCACAGATTTGGAATTGTAAGCTTTTACCCTAATAAACGTCCCATTATAAAAGCCAACACATTTCTGGTACTTTGCATCAGCAGCCTTGTGGCCAACTAATACACCATTCAATGGGATTAATCACATTCATGCATACTGCAGTATCCTCAACATCTTCTACTAGTCACATTTTCCCATCTACCCAAACAAAAACTCTACATGCATTATGCTTCAATTCCCCATCTTCCCTGCCAACGTGTATTCTAATTTCTGTCTCTTAAGTGCTTGCATATACTCTGATATTTTCTTTGTAGTTACCATGGGACTTAAATAACATCCTAAATCTATGACAATCTTGTTTGCTTTGGTACTGACTTAACTTCAATTGTATACACGAATTATGTTCCTTAACCCATCCATCTCCCACCTTTATGTAGTTCTTGTCACAACTTACATGTTTTTACATTATGAGTCCAAAAAAATTGATTTATTATATTTTATATATTTGCCTTTTAAATTCTGTAGGAAGTAAAAAGTGGAGTTACAAATAAAAAATACAGTAGTGCTGATATTATATTTACCTATGTCATTATCTTTACCAGAGATCTTCATTTTCCTATGGGTCTTCAGTCAATTATCTAGTGTCCTTTTCTCACAACCTGAAGAGCTCCCCTTAGCATTTCTTGTAGGGCTGGCCTAATGGTGACAAACTCCCTCAGGTTTTGTTCATCTGGGAATGTCTTAATCTCCCCCTCATTTTTCAGATGTAGTTTTTCTGGGAACAGAATTTTTGACTGACAATTTTTGCTTTCAACACTATAAATATGTCATCCTACTGCTTTCTTGCCTCCATGTTTCTGAAGAGAAATCAGCACTTAACCTTATTGAAAATCCTTGTACCATTGTGACATGTTGCGTTTCTTCTGCAGCTTTCAGAATTCTCTTTTTATCTTGGGCATTCAATAGTTTGATTATAACATGTGGACCTATTTGGGTTTGCCCTGTTTGGAGTACACTGAGCATTTTGGATTGTATATTTATGTCTTTGGCTAAATTTGGGAAGTTTTATGCCATTATTTCTCTTTGAATATTCTCTTTGCTCCTTTCTCCTTTTCTTCTCCTTCTGGACTCCCACAATGAGTATATTGGTATGCCTGAAGGTGTCCCACAGGTTCCTCACATTCTGTTCACTTTTCTTTATTCTTTATTCCTTCTGCTCTGCAGATAAGATGATTTCAATTGTCTTATCTTCAAGTTCATTGATTTTTTCTTCTGCCAGTTCCAATCTGCTGTTGAAACCTTCTGGGGAATTTTAAATTTCTGTTACAGAGGTTTTCAGTTCTGTTTGGTTCCTATTCATCATTACCATCTCTATATTGATATTCTCTTTGTGTTCATCTATCATTTTCCATATTTCCTTTAGTTCTTTGTCATGTCTTCCTTGTTACAGAGGTTTTCAGTTCTGTTTGGTTCCTATTCATCATTACCATCTCTATATTGATATTCTCTTTGTGTTCATCTATCATTTTCCATATTTCCTTTAGTTCTTTGTCATGTCTTCCTTTTAATCTTTGAGTATATTTAGGGCTATTTTTATTCAAGTTATTTGTCTGCTATGCCCCAGGCCTGGTCCTCCTCATGGATGGTTTCTAATGCTTTCATCTTCTCCTTGACCTGGGCCATCACTTCCTTCTTTGTATGCTTTGTAATATGTTGTCAAAACCTGAACATTTTGGTATTTTAATGATTTGTGCCTGGAATTAAGACTCTAAGGCATCTGTTCTTTAAGCTTTTATCCAGCTAGTATTATGACAAAGCTTTCCTTGAATGCCAGTAGCTAACAACAAAAAAAAGTGTGTGAGGGGGGAGACTTTGCAGATTAACCTGTAAAAATGCTCTCCTTCAGGGCTTATCCATACAAAGAGTTTGGAAAAATAACTCCATGCCAAAGCATAGGGGACTCCCGGTTCGTTTGTGCTAATGGGTCATACCTTGGGCATACACAGAAATTGTCCACAGGAATTTGCCCATTTACATTGAAACAAATGTCCCCTCTTCCCTAGTAAACAACTTTCTCACACTCCAGGACTCTGCACTCTATGTACCACAGCCAGCAATCCCTTGCCTCAGGCAACACAATTTGATTGTCCTCCCACAGTGTTCTGTAGGAGAACTCTGAGAGCTACCTTCTTCAGCAGGGAAAGCTCTGGGAATGTGAGTCCCTCAGGACACCACACAGATTGGGCCAGACATACATGTTCACAGTTTGTGAACGTGGGTTACTCTGCTCCCTCTAGTATCAGGATCAGGGGTCTGCACAGGGAGCGTAGTCTAGCTCTATGCCAAGTCAGTGAGGAGTAGGAGAGGGGCCAACCAGGGCACTAAGACATCTTTCAGCTTTTAAGTAGTCTTTTTTTTTTTTATTCTGTGCTTGTGCTGTTGCTGCAGGACTTTAACTGTTTTCTGGAGTTTTAAGAAAGATGTTTCTGCCAGTTCTTGCTGGTTGTTCAAAGCTTCTATGTGGGGAGTGAGCCCTGAAGCATCTTACTCTGCCATCTTCTAAACCAACATTAAAAATTTTTTTTGGTATATTTATAATCATCCTTGTTCATTCATTCATTCAATATTTATTGATTAACACTATCTACCACACACTACTCTAGGTATTGGGATATAGTAGTAAATAAGGCACGGATCTTGTCTTCATGGACCTTAACATTCTAGTTTGTGATTGTAGCAAAGAATATAAAATGTGATGTTAAATAGTGATGAGTGCTATGAAAAAATAGAGCAAGGTGAGGGAACAGAAAACCCTATGAAGGATACAGTTTAATAGAGGGTGGTCAGAAAAGGCCCCTCTGAAGATATGACTTCTCAGTAGATACCTGCATGAAATATTAGTCCCATTTTATATATTTGTTTTCTCTTCCATATTTTTTATTGGCTTACTAGGCAACATCACAGTAGGGTAGAAAAAACACACACACCAACCACTTTATTATCCCTGTATTATCTCAATGAAATAATGTCCTCCCTGAGCCTCAGTTTCCCCATCTGTAAAGTGGGTTGAGGATTAAATGAGACATTGTACACAGAGCACTCAGGACAGTGACTGAAGCAGATGTGTGAAATAACCTACTTATCCTTATTTTTCATTCTTGCAGATAATTCTTTATTTAAAATACAAGAGGAGAGCAAGAAGGATTCTTGGAGTTTATGTAGTTCAACATCTATACATTACAGATGGAAAAAATAAAGGACCTCAGAGATGAAGCAAAAAATGTACGGCTAGTAAGCCCATCAGAAAGAATTTCTACCCAGAGTTCTTTCTATTACACTTATGCTTTTCAAATTTTTTATTTTAGCTGTGGAAACTCTTCAAATGAAAGCTTACCAAGTAGTAAAGTATGAGAAACAAATAAATAAACAAAAAATAAAATGGATTTAGTAATAATGAAAGGCAGGTAGACACAGTAGAAGAAAAGTCATGGTAAATTGCTTGAACGAAAATGAAAAAATAACTGAAATTCCTAAGCAGTTCCAAAAGGAACTGCTAGAGCTCTTTCCTGCATCACCTGAAATTTAAATTAAACATAACCTATTAAAGATAATTTAGGGAATATTATTAATTCTTTCCATTTCTTTTGTGGTGGTTCATTTCCTTGTTATTCTTATTTTCCTTCCCTTAACTTTGGCCCCGATTTCTTGTACTTTTCTTTCACTTTCTTCAAAACTCCCAGCTGTTTTCTTTCTAGTGACCATGTCAGCTCAGCCCACTCTTCCTCCTAAGCTCTGCCTGCTCTCACTTAAAGAGACCATTATTGTAACAGTACATAAAGATCATTTATGTAATAGTATTAAATTCTATTAAAAGATCAAAAAAGTCTGTAATTTAATCTTAAGAGTAAGCAGCCCCAATCACCAAAGAACCAATATGCTCAGTTAATTTGTTTCTAATCAAACGTCTATCAAGATTTGAGAAAGACAGACAGCCTCCCTCAGAATGATCAGCAGAGTGTCTATCAAGTATCTAATGTGTGCTGAGCACTATGCTAAGCATTTATTTATTCATTCATTTAACAAATATTCACTGATTCTGCCATGTCAGTTACTCTACCAGGCAAAAGAAACATGCATAGGATCCTGCTTTCATGTCTTATAGGAGAAGCAGAACATCCATCTAAAATGGTAAGAGCATATGTTTTATTAGTAAGAAACAAGAAAAGGTAGCAAAGAGATGACAGTGGCACAGCCTATGAGTCCCTCTTCTGCTTATGACATAGCTAACATGCATCAAATAATTTTGAAACAGATTTATATGGTAGGACACTCAGCCAATGCAGAGGCTTGCTTTACTCCAAATCATTAGCATACTAAACTTTTATAATTGGTAGATTTTGAGGAAAGCTCAATCAGTAAGTAATGTTAGCTATAAAATCCTTTATATCAATTTTTTCTGCAACCATGAGGCGAGGAAACCACTGCTCCCTATATTTGTATGTGCCCATCACTCTAAGGACATTAGTTGCCTTGGGGTAGCAGGTTGAGGAGACTCATAGCCTTTGCCCCTTGTTTCTTCCCAATTTCCTCTGTGAGGACCAACTTTCTCTGAGTAAAATTCCCAGAACAAGTAGTACAACTGCCAGATTTCCATGAGGTAAACTCAGGTCTCAGATCTTCAGACCACATACCACCCAGACGGCCTAGTTCTACCACTTACTAACTGTGTAGCTCTGTGCCTCTATGTCTTCATTTATACAATGAAAAAAATAATGATATAATACAAACAATGTGCTTGGAATAGTACCCAGCATGCAGTAGTCATGGACTAAGCATTATTTTGAAGAAATGAAGAAGGCAAAATTCCTTGGAAGGAAAGAGGTAATGGCAAAGCAACAGAACCCAGTTGTCCTTCAACTAAACCAAGCTGTCCCAAGTCTGTATGCCTTCATGAAAAAAGATGGGTTATATGAAATGACCTGATTATGGAAGAAAAGATGTTATGGAAATAATATATTACATATAATTTTCAAAGGGGATAAGGAAGTCTCTAGATGACTCAGTTCATGTTAAATAATAGCTTAAAACTGTACAAGCAAAAGAATAGCTTTTAATAGATGACATAAATGTTGAGCTATGTCATGGGTGAATAGACACTTTCATGTTCAATTGAATGCATTGGTTGTTTTGCTTTGATTAGTCATGCCTGAGTTTAATTAAAATACTTCCATTTCTTCTGGTATTCAGAGCTCTCTGTACAGTTTACAGAAGCTGGAGACAGATTTTGAATATTGTTATCTTTTCTAATTGTAAGGTATTGATGGGCACTTTAATCATGCAATACAAGTGAAACATCTATCACAAGGAGCTATGTAAGTCTGGAACCAAACTGAGAAAAGGAAAGTCATGAACACAGTCATTTTACTGTAGCATTAACTTGAGAAAAAGGAACAGAAAAAGTGCACAAAATAATCATTTTTCAACAATGAAATAATTTTCCAAGTATCTTCGTTAAATTGATATTTGAATGTCTAATTGTTTGTATTTTGCTAGAAATAACATTAGTAATTAGTAAACTAACAAGTACATATGAACTTTTATACAAACATTTGAGGACCAGCACCTCTCTAACCACTTGCAAGTCTTAGGCTCAACTGGCAGCTACCTTGTAGAATTTCACAGTTCTTCATTATCTGAGGTTCCAGAAAAGATTATCAGCTTTTATATGAGAAACTTCGGAGACATGATGGATTCAGCTCTCCTTTAGATTGGATGCCCATCCATGGAAAATGCTACAGGGGATTCAGTATTACAGGAGCATGGAACAAGACATTTCTAAGTAAGTTTTTCAGTGAACTCACAGCTCTGAAATCATAGTGTTTTACTATTTTTGAGATATCCCAAATTGATTTTTAAAAACTGTTTTAGGGGAAATGAAGAAAAGAGACAGAATAAAATACTGAAAATTCTAAGTTATTTGATTTCTTCCGTTTGTATCTGGACATATTAAATCCAAAAGAGGCACTGATTTGACCTTTTCTATATTAAATAAATTGCTGAGCAAAACTTATTTTAAAAGGGGGAAGATTCTCACTTAAACTCAAAACTAGCACATATGCTGTTTATAAGGGAAATATTTAAGTTCTAAAATAACCTTCTTAAACTAATGAGAAGAAACATGGACTTGCAACCACACAGTGAAGACCAAGCTCTCTAAGAGATCGAGTACAAGGAACGTAAACTGAATCATTAAACGCTGCTTCCTAAATGACAGTAAATGTTGCCTAATCTTTTTCTACACATGTCACAAACATAACTGGAGTTCACTGTTAAATAGGGATGGCATATTAACTATGAAAAACAGCAATAATGTAGATTTCCAGGCAAAGAACTATTACCATAAAGCACAACAAAGAATATTCAACTACTTGATGAACTGGCTTGAAGAGAGATAAATGGAACATTCCCACTCTGATCAATAAAAGCCATTTCTCCCCCAATGGATATTGTATTTTGCTTTCTCTAAACTTTTGGGGGCTTTTAAAGGAGCAGAATCTTGAATTGTGACATTCAGAGAATAATTTCCAAAAAGTTGCAAGGGAGTTAACTGGCTTAATGCTTTAATGTTCATAAAGTACCCTCAAATTCTTAAATAAATATAACTCTACCAGTTATAGCCTTCAACTAAAGAAGAAAGGGTCATCCTTAAGTCTTCAAATCTAACATTCTATGCTACACTACAGGAAATATTTTAATCACACACATTAATGATAGTCCTTGAATTCTCTAGTTCTCTTTCCTCCTTTACAAACAGAAAAACTAATTTTGCATGTTCCTATTGGACATTTCTCACTTTTACATTTTATCCCCTTCTTGATGAGAAAAACCTCTGCAAAGCAACTCCACCATCATTCATCTCTCAAATATCTATTCCCACCTTTGCTATCCCCATAGCCCAACAGGCAACAGTTAAAGAGAGCAGTTAATTTTATGTAGCCACTTCAATTCCCTACCACAGTTTCCCCTTCTGCAAAATAAGATAATATATATTGTAAATATTTTAATTAAATAACATGAACTATGCAAAATGCTTGAGTATAATAAACATTCAAGAAACACTAATGTGAAAAACTTAATCTATAGGTCATTTAATTGTATATTAAAGAATAAAATAGTTTTTGGTCATGTTGTGAATAGAACAGAGGGGAGCTTGCATTCAAGAGTATACTTTCCTCTGGGGGAAATAAGTGCATTTAGATCCTTCTGCTTCCAAGAATTCTACAACTAAGCAGGTAAAGATAAAACGTGATGATGAAAGACCAAAAGCAAATGATAGGTTCTGTATGATTCCACTTACATGAAATCCTAGAATAGGCACAACAAATGTACAGTAGAAAAAATTAGAGCAATGGTTGCTTTAGGGGTGGACTGGGAGTGAGGACTGACTGGAAGGGAATTTTCTGGGGTGTTGGTAACATTATATATCTTGATCCGTGTTTGGGTTACAAAGGGATAAGCTTGTCAAAACCAATGAATGTGCATTCAATGTTGGTACATTTCATTGTATGTAAGTTTTACATGGAAAGAAAAAAAACTATAAACTAATACTTAATTCTAGTTAATGATATGCATGTTAAAGAATACATTGGAAAGTGTACGGATGTTTGAAATTTACTTTGGAATGAACCAAAAATGAAGTGGACAAGTGGATGGATAGAAGGATAGTTAAGTACTTAAACAAGTGTACAAAAATGTTAATGGTAGAATCTAGTTGGTGAATATTTGGTATTAACTGAAAATTTTTTGAAATTTTCATAATGAGATGTTAGAGAAAAAAAAACAAATGATTGTAATAATTAACTCAAGGTTGATATTTTCACGATTGCCTCTCCTTCCAAAAAAAGGCATTATGACTCTGATATCCTTTTTAGAGGACCACAGCCTTACCCTTCAGGTCTAGCTGAAATCCCACCATTTCCATGTGTCCTTACCTAACCAGGTCATATCATAGCAGTGTGACTCAATGAGCTGAAGTGATCTCCCTCTTCTAAATTTGTAAAGCAATAGTGGCTTTTGTCACAGAAATGACATTTACCACTTCATATCTACTATTGTGTGTCTCGGTCCTGTCTATATGTCCTCTCTAGCTCAACTGCAAGCTTTGTCAGAGCAGGAACTTTGCTCTCTGAATATCCTGCAGTGCTTAGCACCCAGCATGGCATACTGTTACTAAAGAAAAAACTAATGACTCTGCCTCACCTTCAGAAGCACAAGAGCCAAGATTGGAAACTACAACCCGTGGACCAAATCCAACCATGCTCTGTATTTCTATTTGTATGAACTAAGAATGGTTTTTAAATTTTAATCAGCTAAAAAAAGTAAAAAGAATAATATTTTATGAAACAGGTAAAGTTTCTGTGTCTATAAATTAAGTTTTATTGGAACACAGCCACCCTCACTCATCTAAGTATTGTTTACGGCTACAATGTGGAGTTGAGTAGTTTGATAAAGACCATATAACCTGCAAAGCCAGAAATATTTATTATCTGTTCCATTATGGAAAAAGTTTGCTGAACTTAGTACTAGAGAAGAAGTATTGATTTATTCTTAAAAAACGACTGAACTACATGAAATAATTATATTTAAGGAAGTGGTTTCTATTTAGATGCACAATTTAGTCTTAAAAAGGGAAAGAATATATATTCAGTTTTCCTCCTTAATTCCCATTCAAATCTCAGAATAAGTGCTATACATACACAAATGCTATTCCATGGGCTGGGAAAGCCTTTTCCTCCTTATAATGTCTGTACACTCAGAATTCTGAAACTATTTTTTTTTTTTTTTTTTTGCTACTCCTTAAAGGAGACATTTTCCACATCATATATCTCACTTTCATTGGAGAGTGCATGAGTGACAGTTTTGTGGATTATACAACATGTTGTTCAGGCTAATTAGTTTACTAGCAATTAAAAAATAAAATCGTGGCAGAGGGCCACTTGTCAACTTCACCTTGTCATAAATGTGCTTGATGCTCATTGTATCTTAAATAAAAATGTATCACCAGCAAGGAGAGAGATGTATTCTACTGAATTTTATTCCATCATTTTGGTATAATTATTCCTGACAATTTGCCCATCATATGGTATGTCTCTCTCCAGAAGGAGAAAAATACTACGTTGTGTTCTTGTGATCACAAGTCTAATTGAGCGGAAAACAAATCTGTTTTAAAAATGAGGAAAAGAGACAAGCTACTGTTTTACTCTGTTAAAAATAATATAATATGAAGAACAAAATGACAAGAAAATATGGCAGTAAATAGTACTCTAAATCTTAATATTTTTTCTTGAATATCACAAGACTTTTTTCCACAAAAACAGTCAAGATCATGATTTTATAGACAGTCCTGAGTTGCAAGTATACATTCCTTAGTTTTCCATATTATTTTCCCATTTTTAGAAAAGGGTAAGGGTCTAGCTGATGGTCAGCTAGCTATAAGAGGGTAAACAAAAGTTATTTGGTAAAAGCAACAAGCCCTTTCCATCTACTGAAAATCAGAAAAGTTGGTGCCATGTAATTTCAGCTGACAACAAGCAGTAGCATTATCGCACACTTTGTGAATTAAGTAATGATTTAATTAGTACCATTTTGAATGGTCATATAATGTTGTAATTAGAAGGGTGAGACAAAAATAATTGGTGGAGTTTAGGGGCTTGGTGGAGAATTAACATAATGAATGGAACACAGGAAGTGGGAACACATGCCTCAGTGGTCAATAATAGACCTTGAGGGCAAGGACAATGGCTTACTCTAGTGTGCACACCTTCAGCCATCTCATTGTGGCCCAACAAATTAGGCACTCAATGTTTTTCCTTTTTACTGTATTACAGAGAATTCAGAAACACTGGGCCTTAATTCTTTCTCCTTCAGCCAGAGGTTGGGCAATCATCCTATTTTTCCACAGTTCATTGTATCTCTAAGATGGGGATGAAAGTAAAATATAATCTGCTTCAAATCACTAATAAGCTAGGAATGACATGGTACTCAGAGAAATGCCTCACTGTCACCCTCCGTGGAAGAATGTGCAGAGGAGACCACAGAAGGCCTAAAGAACAGGACATCAATAGTTGAAGCACTAGGTGACCTGTAACTTAATTAGCAATTATAACTTAATTGCTTCATTTTCTTGTAGACACTGGATCATGGAAGAATGTATACATGTGCAGCCCTCTCGTTGCTTCTTTCTCATCTTTTTCCTTTTTCTCTGGATATAGACCTTTAAAATACAATTTTTCTTTGACTTAGGGTTCAGGTCAGAAAACAAAAACTTCCTGAGAAATTTTAGACAGAAAAGGGTTAATACAGGGAATCATGTACTTACAAAAATCATTAGACAGTATAAAGTGAGTGTTTTCCTTTGCCACAAACAGGAAGCCATCCTCAGAACAGCTGAGTTTAAGAGTACACTGACAAAGCGGCAACACAGGATCAAAAAATCACTACCACAACTATCTTTTAACATCCAGGAAATTTGTGTATGCTGGAAAGTTAGGGCTGGAAGAAAAATGCCCACAAATTGAGGGATGGGAGGACTGAACATATGCAATAGCATAGGACTAGAACCTTTAAAATAGTATAGAGTAAAAAAATTCCACAAAAGTCTTCCCCAGGATACAGCACAGTTCAACATTCAAGGGTAGAACTGCTAAAGGAACTGGGCTTGGATATAAGGATTCAGAAGTTATTTATTTTTTTTCAATTCATCAAATTCTCAGTGGGCTACCCTGTGAGCTGCTATGTTCAGTTCTCATCAGATGACAATCAAAAGTGAGAATAGGGAAAATCTATGATTTCAGTCAAATTCTATCATTCAATTGTGACAGAAGATATCCTGTTTTATAGAATTCTAATGCTTCCACCATATTTTATGAATTTCTGATATCTGACCATGATGCCCAGCTAGCAATGAGATAGGTACAAAAAGTATTTTATCACTTTCAATATGAAAATTTTCCATCTATTCAACTGCTCAAGTGAGAAACCCAGGCATTATCCTTGTTTTTCTCAAGTTCAACTGATCACAAGTTCTGTTCATTTCACCCCCAAAGAGCTCTCATATCACTCAATTTCTTGCCGTCTCCACTGCTGCCACCACTGTAGACTAGGCTATCACCATCTCTCTCCTGAACTATTATAAAGCCTCCTAAATGGTCTCTCCCCCAACTCTGCCAAAACAGTTTCCAAAACATTTTCCACAGAATGATGTTTTTTCAAACACAAATAAGTCTGAGTGAGTCAGACTTCACTTCCCACCACCCTTAGAATAAAATCTAATATTTGCATTTGGTGTTACAGAACCCTGTGGAATTAGAGTCTTGCTCACCTCCTGGTGCTCTAATGCTTCCCTTTCCTATGACTCGAAGAAGCCATCTTCCCTTTAGCCACATGGGCGTTCTATATGCTATCCCTAAGGCCTAGGATTCCCTCCATGTCCCTCTGTTCACCTACCCAAATCCCAGCCGTCCTTCAGGCCCTAGGTTAAACGACATTGTCTCAGGGGAGCTTATAACTCCCACACATGGTGGGGGCTCCTGGTTATGTTCTTTCTTACATCCCTGAGCTTTTTCACATAACTCTGTCAGGTTTAGTTAGTATTAGTAAAATGTCTGTTTTCCCATGCTAGAATGTAATCTACGTAAGGGAAAATAACACGCTGGTTTTGGTCATCGGCACAATCTCAGAATCTACCACACTGCTCAGTACGTAAGAGATACCCAATAAATTTGCTGGCTCACTGACTAGTATTTAGAAGAATATGACCAAGAGTGCCTCCTTTAGCTGATGTAATAAGGTACCCCATGAGAAGTTTAGATTAGATATAATAGCAAGAACTTTCCAAGTGAGAGATGCCAGACAATATGCAGGAGCAAATGGAAAGTAAATGGATTCTCAGCACTGGTGCCCATCTTTTTTTAACAGATCCATAAACTCTGGAGTTTGTAGCCTTGGAAACTTTTGGGCATCAACTAAATCTAAAGGAATTCATGTCTTTAGAATTCAGACTATGATTCGCAGATAAGCTGAAAAGAAGTAATACGAATGTCACACTAGAGCTTTCTTTCTCAATAACTATTGCATGGCTGTAAACGTGTAAAGCAATAATTCATTCTAGAAAGACATTTCTGCCTGTATACATTAAGCAAAAGGTTTAGATTCAAGGTATTAGAATGACCATTCCAGAAATCATCTACAGAACCCTGTCTGGAAAAACCATGAATTTTCAAAAAGGTACTAGTGACATGCTACACATAATTCATACACATTATTTTACTGTTGGGGAGTGCATATTATTCAAACAGGGTGCACATTCAGTAATGGAAAGGGTGAGGGGAGATGCTGCCTTTAATTTTAATGTGCCTAAGATGCAGGAAAAAAAATTACTGGCATCTGTATGTGTATGACTGAGTGTTTTGTGGAACATGTGTTGTATGCAACACTGTTTATTATCAGTAAATGAAGCCAAAAGCTAAGTTGAAAATGAATGCTAAATTAAAAATTATATGAAATGGAGTGAAATGATTTAATTAACAGATTATAAGTGAAATGTTTCAGTGCAAGAATGGTCTTGGGAGAAAAGAGGAGGAACAAAAAATACACATGGAAGTGTGGGAAACTGTCTTTTCCCTTTATTTGCTCAGCGATACTAAGACAATCACCTGATACTTGCCAGTTTTAACCACAGCCTCTGTGACAGTCAATAAATGTGCTTAATTAAGCCACCAATTTGGAGCATTCAGAGTTTGAAACAAATTGCCTTATGTTTTAAAGTAAAAGAGAAGAAAAACAAAATACAGTATGTATTTCCAAGAAATTTAATTCACTATTTCAAAGGCCCTAGAAATATAATTAGGTCCAACCTTCCTCTGTGGGCTTCAAGTAAACCTTCCTAGAAGTATAGGAATTACCTTCTGGAATGAAATATGAAATTTAATGATCACCAAATGCCAAACAGTACACCAGCTACTTTGACATTTGCAATTTCACTTTTTCCTTACAATAATATTGTAGTGTGTATCACCATCACGAAGACCCTCTAAGTTTGGGGAGGTCATATTACTTGTTATATTATTTTCTAAAAGGATGAATCACAGAGCCAGAATTCAAACTCAGGTCTGTTGACCCTAAAACCCATGCTATTTCCTCTTTACCATGTTGCCTCTTCCTAGAATTCTTTAGAAAAGAAATCCAAATTCTTAAGAGTACTCAAAGAAAACTATTTCCCATTTTAAGAGACCTCTCCTAGGAATTCATTTACTTCATAATGTGTAATACTTATCCCTAATGAAGGCAACAAAGTATTTTTCTAAAGAAAATATGATTTTTAAACATTAGAACTTTTGAAGGGCATTTGAAATACAGTCAACTTTTTGTAACATTTCACATTAACTTATTTGCTCTTTGAATAATTTTATCTATTTACTTATTACATGTGTATGATCCTGAGAAAAATCTCAAGTTGCGACATTTAGACATTTGAAATTAAGAAAGAGAAAGAAAGAAAATAGATATAAAATCACTGGATACAGGAATAAAACTGACTTGAAGATGCTCCCTATTTGGTGAATCTAAACAGACGTTTTGCATGACACAGAATGCAAGAGCCAACATTTGTTTTTCTATGAGAAAAAGGGGAAGGCAAATCAGTGTTCTCTTTTTAAAGGAACTAATCCAGAGATTTTTATGCCAAAATTTTGTTGCTTTTGCCTACCAAAAAAAGAATTTTTGTAACACAAAACAAATGCTGGCATTTTCCAAAGTTTTAGAAATTTGAGTGAACAGAAATAAATCCAAATGTTCCCCATTGCCACATGTTGTTTGAGCCAGGTAACATGGAATTATGCTAATACATTCAAGAGCTTGGTCCCTGCCTCCCTACTAATGGAGCAGAGAGAAAAGGAAAAGAATTCTGACAGAGGGATGAGTACTAACTATGAGCTGGTGAAACTACGAAGCAGATACCAGGAGTTCAGACAGTCAGACAACCAATTTCTTTCCCCATAACTGGAGGAAAAGGGCAGTGAAGCAAGTAGGGAAAACAACAGAAGAGTTCAAGCAAGTGAAAAATGATATTTTTGGTCTCCAAATTTAGCATCAGTCCATTCATTCCCTTTTGTAAATTTGAAGCCTTTATCTCACAAGTCTGAATTGTTACTGACACTCTATTTCTCTCCCCAAAATTTTAATTTGATTTGTTCTCTTTAAAATGCTCTCTTAATATGGAGTTCTTAGTTTTGCTTTACCAAAAAAAAAAAGGACTTGGTCCAAGGAAGAAAAGAATAGAAAAAGGGAAGAAAGGAAAACCAGAAGGATTAAAAAGCTACTTTTGATATGTCTGTTTATAAGAGGAAATACATAGGATTTTCTCCCTTTAGTAATGCTAAAATGGTCTGGGAAGTCTGAAAATCAATGGATACCAAGCATAATCCAGGCAAGACTGCTGTCATACATGAAGCACTGACTGTAAAACAGACACAAAAGACACATGAAGCTCTCTGAAGTCTCCAGTAACCGTAATATTCATCCTGGGCAGATCATTTGATGTTGACTTTCTCTCTTATCTATCTTTTTTTCTTTTTTCCCCCCTCGTCCCAACCCTCCTCCTCCCCACACAGCAATGCTTCAGCTTTCTAAGACTCATCAAGGAGGTGAAGAGTTAACAAACCTCTCAAGAAGGGTTTAGCTTAGGATCAAGTCCTGTGTTTGCCAGGAAATGATATATACAATAGAAAATATAAGGGTCATAAGGGCTTGGTTCTCAAGGAACCCAACCAGAAGATCTTAAAATGTTACTGTATGTGTTAAATGGACACTGGGTTTCCTGATTAGATCTTATCACAGTTATTTCAAGTGGCATCTTTCTTCTACCACTTGCTACCCTTTGCATCTGCCAGAGTGTGTAGACAAAGGAAAAAAACAAAGGACCCTCTCCACCTTCTCTTAGCCTCTTCCAGAAGTATTCATTAGAGCCATGAATCCACAGAGGCTTTGGATTTAGATAACTTTTATGGTCAAAGCTAAAAATCTTTGCTGGTAATAGGAAATGTCATATGGAATCCACTGGGTAGTCATAATTTCCATTTATAAATAGAAAACATAAAGAAGGTGCCTTATCTGGGTGATTTAATACATGTCTCTGCTTATTACTATTTTCAAAGTGCCTTTTCCACAAATCTGATTTCAACTGTGCAATAAAGATTCATTATCCTTTTATATAGCAGCTTTTGCATTTCTATGCAGCATCTAATTACAAAAATAGAAACTATTCTATAAACAGATGCTAACCTTGAAGGGAAAATGCATTCATTTTAGAAAGAAGGTATTGCTAAAACTTTACTCAGAAAAGTGCTGCATATAGAATAAGGGGGTAGGGGAATGACAAAGGTGAGAAGATAGCAAATTGCCTAAAAGCTCTGAAAATATCAACTGGGATAAAGGTCCCCAGCAAATTACTATACAATTGAGGTGAGAGACAGTGTGCATATAATTTAATATCTATACCACAATATCATTTTTTATTCCCATAATTACTTTTTAAAAATCCTGACCTCTATTCTCTTACATTTTCTATTTTCCTACAATAAGAATCATTATTCTCTTACATTTTCTATTTTCCTACAATAAACGTCATTACCTTCATAGTAAGGGGGAGAAATTCCAACAAACAGTACTAGAAAAAAAATCCCTTTCCCTTTCTGGAAAAACACCAAGGACTTGAATGAGACATTCAGTTTTGGGGAACAACCAACAAATGATACTTAAATAGGCTGAAGAGTACAATTGTAAAAAACACATTGGGTGGTAGCTTAATTTTTTTGATTCATTAATGGGCTGTATTAAAGGAACAAAATAAAGCTATGCTTCCTAATTAATAAACAATTCTTTGTCCTGATGATATTCAACCTCTCCACAACACTGAAATGGCTCCTTGTGTGTGAAGTATTTTTTCTCTCTGTTTCTGTGACCTCACCTTGTCCTATATCACCAGCTCCTCCTTCTCTACCTCCTGCCCTGGGTCTTCCTCCTTTCCACACTTCTATATGTGGGATTCTGTTCTGTGTCCTCTTTAATTTGCATTCTCTTCCTAGGGGATCCAAACAGTCCCATAGTATAGCAGTTTGATATTATTTATGAATTCCAAAAGTAGATATTGGATTATGTTTGTAAACTGGTCTGTTCCTTTGGGCATATTAGATTACATTGGATTCAGAGGTTTTACTTTTATTTGATTAAATAATGATTAAAGCTTTGATTGGGCCATGTTAGTAGGATGCCGAGTCCCCACCCCCTTGGGTGGGTGGGGATTCACAGAGAAATCGTACCACAGAGAAGGGAAGTTGGAGTTTTAATGCTGGAGCCCCAGGAAGTAAATATGTGAAGAAAGAGAGAAGGCTCTGTTAGACACGGCAGGGGCCCGGGAAGAGAGATGAGCCATTAGCCTGAGAGTCTACAGCTGGCCTTGTGGAGAGAGCAGAGACGCTGAGTCCAAAGAGAAATGAGCCCCAGGAGACAGAGGAGACTTATCCCAGCCTACAGCTGAAACTGGAAGAAGCCTTAAGAGGAAGAGGAAGCCTGAATCCTTGCAGATGATGGCAGGCATCTTGCTCCAACACATGGCAACAGACTTTGGCGAGGGAAGTAAATTACGCTTTATGGCCTTGTGACTGTACATGTCTACCCTTCATAAAATACCCTTCACAAAAGCCAATAGATTTCTGGTATTTTGCATCAGCACCCCTTTGGATGACTAATACACATGGCTTTAAGTCCCATATATGTGCTTATGACTCCCTAATTTATATCTCCACACTGCACATTTTACCAATCTCTTAGACTCTTAACTGCCCAGCTGACATCTTCTCTTGGATTTCTAATTGACATTTCTTTCATGTCAAAACAAAACTACTGATTCCCTGATCCATACCCAACAAATTCAACCCTTACCATCGTTCCATATAAACATAAATTATATCAGCCACCCAGTTCATGTTAAAATCCTAAAAGACATCCTTGATTCCTCTTTACTCTTTGCATCCCATATCCCATCCACTGTAAGTCCTGTTATACCTACACCCAAAATAAATCCTGAATGCAAACACTCAGCATTTTCACTGCCACAATCCTAGACTTACACTACCACCATCTTTCTCCTGGCTCACACAATGGTGATCTCCATTGTGAGTACACAGTCTATTCTCTACACAGCACACAAAATGTTTTTCTAGAGCAAAATATAGTTCATGTCACTCCTGAAGTTAAAACAGTCCAAGAAATTCCCACTGCAACCAGAATTAAAGCCAAATTTCTACCCATAGCCTTCAAAGGCCCAAATGAGTCATGCTCCCATTTTACTTTCCCCCTTAATCACTAAATTCCAGACACACTGGCATTTTTTAATGTCCCTCGAACACACCAAGTTTGTTAGTATCCTGAGGATTTTGTAACTGCTCTTTCTTCTGCTCGGAACAATTGCACTCCTTCCCCCCTAATCTTCAAAAGATCTCACCATCATTCAGCCCTTAACTCAGACTCAGATCCTGACCACCCATATTCTATCACACTACCCCTTGTTATCTTCTCCATAGCTTCACAAGTATCTGAATTAATCATTTATTTCCTTATATGTTCACTTCTATCTCTTCACCCATTCAGAATGTAAGCTCCTCAAGAGCAGGGCCTCTCTTCTTATTCAGCATCATATTCCCAGCAAAAAGAACAATGCCTGGCTCAGAGGAGGTGCTTAATACAAACACTTTTTAATTGACTGACTGTAAACTAATCCGATTTTGCCCATAAGACACAAAGGATGTGATTATTCTAAAAATCCTTGAAATACTGCAATCCTGCAAAAGCCTGATAGACTGCCACATAATTTTGAATTTATTTCATTAAAAAAGTCACATGAGATGCTGTTTTTCCTTCTTCTGTATTAAAGTAATCAATGTGTATCTCCTGACTTACTCCTTCAAGTTGCTGATCACTATGCATAGTAAAAATAATGTTAAAATGTAAGTGAAGTAATTAACTTCACATGTACCATAGAAATGGTTTTATAAAAGGAAGTTTGACTTAAGCCACTTAATAAGACTAATAACCACTCCCTAAATATTTATTTATTTTGAAGTTTCAAGCTAGTATTTCTTAAATCAAGTCAAAGATGAATAATAAGAAAATAGGTGGAATGCATATACAAATACATACACACACTTTCTTCTTCTGATTATAAAAGTAATATATTAATAAATCACCTATACTGGGCACGGTGCTAAATACTTTACATGCATAATCTCATTAAATTCTCAAACATTCTTATAAGGTATGTATTATTGGTATTTCTATATTATGCCAGAGACAACCAAGGTTTATAAAGTAGCATCAGGCTCAAAGTCACATGGCCAGTAAATACTAGAAGCTAGGATTTGAACTCATGATGATTTGATTCTAAAGCCTATATTCTTGATTATAGTAGAAAATCAATTTCATTTCTTCTTATTCTTTATTAATTTTCCCAGTCATCTACAATCCTACCAAGATAATTAATGGAAACACTTTAGCTGCAGACAAAGGCACTCCAATTCTCTCAAACAAGTGTCTAGATTTGTTTGATGCCCAGAAGTCTAATGAAGTGTAGTATTTCCAGCAGGCAGTGTGAGAAGGGACTGGCAGTTAATACCTATAGCACAAAAAAGGGAACCCCACCCAATCTAAACATAGGGGACTTATCTATGTTGAGGCCTGCCCTTTGGTTGTTACCCTTTAGACAGTCCAGAACAATCCTTGTTTTCACACACCTATATATAACACATCTGGCTCCTGGTAAAATATTAATGACAGAATGCAATGCAATAAACCTTATTTGGAAGATCTTAAAAGAACAAAGCCTTCATTAATGACATTTTAATGAGGAAAACCATAGGCTAATTACTGTAATCTTCTAGCTGGTCTATAAAAAGCCTATACCCAAGCAGTGTAAATATCTGCTGATTCAGACTTTACTGAAGAGATTTGGTTTATATTTTAAATTACAAGGGAAAAAATGGGGAAAAAAATAAACATCCCAAGCCCCAGCCATAGATTGCTATCTAAGGAGGAAAACAGGATTAACAGGGAGCACTCAGAGTAAGATAAATGTTTTTCCAATGAGTATTTACCCAAGTCCCAAACTGACTGTTTAGGAGTGCATAAATCTGGTACAAGGACTTGACTAATGAAACAGACCAAGTAACATCAACACCTGATGGTACAATATTTCTAGGGAAGGAACAGTTTAGGCCTGGAGAAGAGACGAGAATGACAATACCTTGCATTAGTAACTAATAAGAGCATTCATGTATATTATCTTATTTTATCCACATGGCAGTTCTTGTGGGTAGGTGGCAGGAAGGAAACTGGCTAATAAGCATTAGTGGGAGCTAGAAATATCCCAGGTTACTTACTTACGAGGCTGATAATCATAGTGGGAAGCTGCTGTGAACCTTACTCTTAAGGAATTTTAAACCAGTTTTTTTTCTTGAGTTTGATTTTTATTCTTTCAACTCTCAATTCTCTACACTTATGGAAGGAAACAGAGGCAAAATAACCCAAAATACCAGGAAAAAGTATATTTGTATCTCCATATATCTCAAATATTTCTCATTTCCAAGCTTCCCTGACCCTTTCCTGGCTTAACTTTATCATTATACATAGATATATTAGAACATCTTCATTTTCAAGATGCAAAATATTTTAGGAAATCATATTAGAATGTGGAAAAAGCAGACTTAATATGAATTAGTAGGCATAACGGAGGGGAAATAACACTGGATAGAAAAGTTAGGAGAATAGTGCTGATGCCAATTAATTTGCCATTTGTCATTCAGCAAGTTACTTAACCTCGCAGATTCCAATTTTCTTCTCTGCAAACTAGGGACTTGGGACGAATGGCCTGTAAGACTTATTGTTTTGAATCTAACATTATACAATTCTATAAATCTAGCACACATCCAGTTCAAGATATGACTTGTTCTTTAAGGCCCAGTCTAAACATCACCTTCTCCAAGAAGTTTTCCTTGACACAGGTAGCAAGATTAATTTTTCACTATTAAAGCTCAGGACATTGTGTTTGTACCCCTAGGAAGTGATTAAGAACACTAGCTGAGAGGCTTCCCCACTTATTAGCTGTGTGACCTTGTGAACAGTACTTAATCTATCTGATTCTCAGTTTCCTACACTGTCACATAGAGACAATAACAGTACCTATCTCTTGGGATTATTAAGAGCAATAAATGAGATAATGTGTGCAGAGTGATTAGAATAGTATTTATCACTTAAGTGCTGAAAGAATGTTAGTAGTAGTAGTTAGAATTATTTGTGGTTGAGTTCACTCATCCTCAGATATGCTGCTATCCTGCCCAAACTGTCTGTATCACATCCTCCTATTTGCCTTCTATAGAATATACAAATAGTTGAAAGGTGGCTACTTCCACGATCCACCAATTCAAAATCTTATGGAGAAATGTGAAGAAAAGTGATCTTGATTCAAGAACATATTCATTTCTGTATATGTGTCTGGAGGGAATGGACTGTGACTTAATCTCTGTCTCTCCTACCTGGCACCCAAAAGATGCTCAACAAATTCACTGAATGGGAATGTTGGAGATACACATCAGAAATTATCTGCTTTTACCCTAGATGGTGGCTGTATATCTAAGCACTGGAAAGTTATGCTTTGCTATCTACACAGTATTTTTTTATATACAATTTTATTTAAGTATATCATTCATACATGAACATACAAGATGATGCAACAACAACAAAAAAAGACACAGAAGAGAGACAATGAGAAATGCAGCAAATCAGGGAGTTGAGGTGGCGCAAGAGATTGAACAGCCTCTCTCCACTCTGGAAGTCTCGGGATCGGCTCCCAGTGCTGCCTAAAGTGAAGACAAGCAGACACAGAAAGAACACACAAGAGAGCAGATAGTGAGCACAAAACAATGGGGGTGTGTGTGATAAATAAACAACAACAAAAAAGTATACTCTTGCCCCCTGTAAGTTTAGAACACCTAAAATAATAGCTGAACCCATAGGAGGCAAAATATGGAGAAACAATTGCTGTGGTTTCTAGTGTGAGTGTTTCAGTCCTCTATATCACATGGATATTATTTCATCTCTAAGATCAGGGAAATATCACATATCATTCTAACATTTACTGGTTCCCAGGTGCTGTGCTAGGCCCTGGGGATTCAGTGATAAATAGAAAGCTCCTACTTTTGAAGATTATGCATTATAGCGGGGAGAAACTATTAACCAACATGAATCCTAAGGGGATTAAAAACTTAAAATTTACATTTCCCTAACTATCTATAAATCTGTCCTGCTATATGGGGCTTCTCACTGAGCCACAGAGCACCCTGTTACTTTTGAGGAACTCCCTCCCCCAACACACACATAGATATTCTCTATCAGCTAAAGTTGAATAAGGCAAAAATTGATTATTATTATTATGGTAAAGGCTGACTCTTTAATTTTTTTTCAAGGAATTTTAAAGAAAAATGAGCCTTTCAAGGGAGTGGACCATGTCTTTCCATCCCTACATTCCCACTACAAATCCCTATGAACGTACTCTAATACTAACAATGTGTGAATATAGTGTGAAGACTCTAATTTAAAACACTGAACACAGTTTCCCCCTAAAGATGTTCAATAAAGAACATTTATAATTTTGAAAATATGGCCCAGGAGGAGACATTTCAATATGTTCAAAATTGCAATATATTCCTCCTAGGATATGGGGTCTGGGTGCCACCATCTTGTATCAATTAGTATAAACTGTTAAGAAAATGAGAACTTAAAATGGGGGAAATAATAGACATTATTTTTAAATGTTGTGTATATATGTATAGACATATATATATGCATATACATATACATAAATGCTCAAACAAGTAGCATTATACTATCATTTTTTGAGAAAAATGATGTTGAAAAGGTTTATTTGTTACTCAAGAACATATAGTTAATAGGTAGCAAAGGTGGAAATGAGAAGCCTATTTGATGTCAAAACCAGAACACTTTTCATATATAACAAGTGTATAAGAGACTGAAAGTACACACGCTGACATAAAGCACCTAGTTAAGTGTCTGGCACATAGAAAGGTATTTACTTGGCAGCAATGTTAAACATTTTTGGGAATAGACCTAACTATCATAACGTATGCTAAGTGTAAAGAATTCTGCTTTCTAAAGCCTGTACTTAAGAGCCAGAATAATTAATATCTGAGCTTTATACCTGGGATCATTGTACCTTTTTTTTGGCCTCAAAAGCTACTCAGGATACTTCTGGGAAGATGGCAGACCAGTAAGACACGGGAATCTCTTCTCCAGAAAAATAGCTAGAGGACAGGCTGAAACAGCCCCGAAAAAGATCTTCAAGGGTTTAGGACAGCAGGTGAAGGCTGCACAGCACCCAGAGGGGAGAGGGACAAAAGAGGGAAATCGTGACGACAGAACCTGCTGTGTCCCGAGAGCCCTTCCAGGCCGGGTGGGGCTGTGCCATTGTTTGCCTTGGAGCCTGCAAGGGACAAAAGATATACAAACCTCCCAATCTCCTCCTCTACTAACAGGGACTGATTGTTGAGGACTCAGAGGGAAGTGGAAATACTTCCTAGCTGGGAAAAGGGAGGGGGCTGCCAGAGAAGACTGGAGAACTGTCTCAGAAAGTTTGAATTACAAGGCCCTTAGCCCCCAGACTGGAAGCTCTATCACATTGATCTGGTCTGTGTTGCAACAAATACAATCCAACCAGACATTGAACTGAGAGCTGCCAAAGAGGGTATTCTCATGGCAGATCAAGGAAGTGCACATAAGAAAATTAAAAATAAGTAGGAGAGGTTTATCCTGGCCTCTATAGCCTCCCTGTCCAATGCCCTAGGAAGCGACTCTACAACCAACTGCTGGGTCCAGTGCCCAGTTCTGAGCAACCAGCAGGACAATCCTAACAATCCAGGTCGAGCCAAAAATCAAAGAACTGTGGAAACTCACAGCTTCCTGCCACTAAATCCCTGTAAAAGAGAAAGAGATTGAGCATCTGAGTAAACTACATCCTAACCAAATGCCTAAACACCAGCAAAAAAATTACGAGACATACTAAGAAAATAGAAGACATGGCCCAAGAAAAGGAATACATCAAAGTCCCAGAAGAGATGCAGAATTTGAGAGAACTAATCAGCGAGATGAGCACAAATTTCCAAAATCAAATTAATGAGTTGAAAGACAATATAGTAAAGAGATAAATGAAATCCAGAGGACACTGAGAGAACGCAAAGAAGAATCTGAAATCCTGAACAGAAAAGTAACACAGCTCATAGGTGAGGTCAAAAACACATTTGAGGCATACAACAGCAGACTCGAAATGATAGAGGAAAGAATAAGTGATACCGAAGACAGAGCAGCTAAAATTGAAGAGAGAAAAGAACAGAGAGAGAAAAGAATGGAAAAAATTGAGCAGGGGCTCAGAGAGTTGAATGACAACACAAAACCCAATAACATACATGTCATGGGAGTTTCAGAAGGAGAAGAGAAGGGAAAAGGGGCAGAAAGAGTATTTGAGGAAATAATAGCTGAAAATTTCCCAGCTCTCACAAAAGAAATGAACTTACATGTCCAAGAAGCACACCGTACCCCAATCAGAATAAATCCAAATAGACCTACGCCAAGACACATACTACTAAGAATGTCAAATGTCAAAGATAAAGAGAAAATTCTCAGAGCAGCAAGTGAGAAGCAAACGATCACATACAAGGGATGTCCAGTAAGACTTAGTGTAGATTTCTCTTCAGAAACCATGGAGGCGAGAAGACAATGGTATGATACAATTGGGAAACTGAAAGAGAAAAACTGCCAGCCGAGAATTCTTTATCTAGCAAAACTGTCCTTCAAATATGAAGGTGAGTATAAAATATTCACAAACAAACAGAAACTAAGAGAGTTTGCAAAAAAGAATCCACCTTTGTAGGAAATATTAAAGGAAGCCTTAGAGCCTGAAAGAAAAAGACAGGAGAGAGACGCTTGAAGGAGAGTATAGAAGAAAGAATAGCAGAAAGGATAACCAAAAGAGTAAAAAGAGAGACAAAAACAAGATGACATATGAAAACCAAAGAATAAAATGGAGGAAGTAAATAGTGCATTTACAGTAATATCATTGAATGTTAATGGATTAAACTCCCCAATCAAAAGATACAGGCTGATAGAATGGATAAAAAAACATGAGCCATCCATATGCTGCTTACAAGAAACTCACCTCAGACCCAGGGATACAAACTGGCTGAAAGTAAAAGATTGTAAGAAGATACTCCACACGAATAGCAACCAGAAAAGAGCAGGGGAAGCTATACTCATATCAGACAAAACAGACTTTAAATGCAAAAAAGTTATAAGAGATACAGAAAGCCATTATATATTTAAAAGGGATGATCCACCAGGAAGATATAACAGTCATAAATATCTATGCACCTAACCAGGGTGCCCCAAAATATATGACACAAACTCTGGCAAAACTGAAGAGGGAAATAGAAATTTCTACAGTAATTGTTGGAGACTTCAACACCCCACTCATATCATTAGATAGAACTAGACAGAAGATCAACAAGGAAACAGAGAACTTGAACAATATGTAAACAAGCTAGACCTAACAGACATATACAGAACACTACATCCAAACTCAGCGGGCTATACATTCTTCTCAAGTGCCCATGGATCTTTCTCCAGGATAGACCACATGTTAGGTCACAATACAGCTCTCAATAAATATAAAAAGATTGAAATTATACAAAGCACCTTCTCAGATCATAATGGAATTAAACTAGAAATCAATAATAGACAGGAAAAAAGTAAATTCGCAAATGTGTGGAAATGAACAACACACTCCTAAATAATTGGTGGGTCAAAGAAGAAATTGCAAGTGAAATGAGTAAATATATTGAGACAAATGAAAATGAGAACACAATGTATCAAAACTTATGGGATACAATGAAGGCAGTCTTGAGAGGGAAATTTATAGCCCTAAATGCCTATATTAAAAAACAAGAAAGAGCTAAACTCTAAGATTTAACTGAACAACTAGAGAAATTAGAAAAAGAACAGCAAACCAATCCAAAAGCAAGCAGAAGGAAAGAAATAATAAAGATTAGCAGAAATAAATGAAAATGAGAACAGAAAAACAATAGAGAAAATCAACAAAACCAAAAAGCTGGTTCTTTGAGAAGATCAATAAAATTGACAAACCCCTAGCTAGACAAACATAGAAAAAAAGAGAGAAGATGCAAATAAATACAATCAGAAATGAAAGGGGAAGTTACAAATGACCCCACAGAAATAAAAAGAATCATAAGAGGATATTATGAGAAACTATATGCCAACAAGCTAGACAACCTAGATGAAATGGACAAATTTCTAGAAACACACAACCAACCTACACTGACGCTACAAGAAATACAAGAACTTAACAAACCAATCACATTTAAGGAGATTGAATCCGTCATCAAAAATCTCCCAGCAAAGAAAAGCCCAGGACCAGATGGCTTCACAGGTGAATTCTACCAAACATTTCAAAAAGAATTAACACCAATCCTGTTTAAACTCTTCCAAAAAATTGAAGAGGAGGGAAAATTACCCAACACATTTTATGAAGCCAACATCACCCCAATACCAAAGCCAGATAAAGATTC
>JAQZBX010030347.1:0-26858 GCA_029593785.1 Cabassous unicinctus | reverse complement strand
GCATGAATAGGAGGAACAACCTCATTTCATTCTTGATAATAGACCTTCCTTCTCCCACTCTCATCAGGTTTTCTCACTGGCCATACAGGACAATTAAAGTGCTCTGTGCTGGTCATATGCTCCCCACTCTGGCCAGTTCTTGTAGTGTTTCACTGATTTCAGCATGTCCACCTAGGAGGCACTGTTGTTTAGTATGGGTGACCCTCATGGTTACAAGCAGGTGCACTGGGGACCAATAAGAAACACCTCATTTAATTTATTCCATTCTGCATAGGTGAAGGCAAATTTCACTGTTGGTGACCTCTAAAATATATTTGGGTATGGGAGAAATATATATGACACAATTTTAGAGGGTGAGGCATCCCATTTGTAATGTTTGGGTAGTTTGTACTGTTCATATGGCTTTCACATCATATCATTCTATCACCTTTAGAAGCCCATAGGTCTTCTCATAAGGATTCTCATAGGTCAGTGTGCACTGTGTTCCAATATCAATAAGGGATACAATGTGCAAATGGTTTTGTGGAGACCAGTGGCTATCTAGCTCTATGTGAGGCCTTCTTTTCACCTGGTGTCACCCATATTTGCAGGTTAATGTGGCCCCAGCCCTAGACTCAGAGACAGGGGTATCCACTCCCTTATACCAGACTTACATTTCTCAGGAGTTTCTGAGTGAGAAATAACCAGTGGCACAGATTTAGATGTAGGCAGTCGCTGATATCTTTACTCCTTAGGCAGCTTTTGTCAAAGACCTACCAATATAACATTAGGTTGTTGTTGTTTTTTAATTGGGGAGACTGCAACAATTAGATCAGCCCATAATGGTTTAAAGGTTACATGTATGGGCCCCTCTTTCTCTTCCCTTGGAAGATCTCTTTGGTTAATTTCTTTACACCTTTTGTTCAAACTAATTCCATCTCACCTGGGTCTGCTATTCCTTGAGTCATCTGGTGAATGGGCTACCCAACTAGTGGGCTTAGAATATCTACTAATGTCCTATTCCAGGCAAGAAGCATGATTTGGAGGATTTTTTCCTTTATACTGCCTGTGAACATTTCATCATCAGATCCACAAAATTTCAGATTATGATGCCTACTTCATTCCTAATTCTCTGACTATATTCTGTAATTCTTCTATAGATGACCATTTGCCTATTGTAAATGGTATGTACCCTTCATTAGGCCAGACCAATTTTGCAGCTTATATGTGCCATACTAATATTTTTTTAATGCCATATGGTCCTTTCTGTGCCTGGTGAAGATGCTGATGAAGAGAGAGAGGTGTAATTATGCTAGCCATTATTGTCAATTTTATTCCTTGAAGCATAATACCATTTCCTCTTACATCCCATAATCTAAGTAACCAACCAGCTATGCTCTCTCAACCTTTTTGTTTAAAGTTTTCTGTTAGTTCTTCTAATTCTGCAGGGATATCATTTTTCATTACTGTCTGATTTTGACCAGGAATCTCTTCCTGTGTGCCATCAAAAGCCCTGATTACTTTCTTTTTTATAGTTATTAATGGTATCGCTTTACCAGACTCATCTTCAATTGCAATTTCCTCCTTCAATCTTTACTCTTCTGCACTCTCCCAGAGATCCCATGCCTTTGAATCCCAGGTTTCCCTCTGGATTACTGCTTAGACCTGCCACTGTGGCATCCTTCATCCATGCATTCTGGAAACTTTACATGTTATTACTTCTAATCATCCCTCTTTGGTTTGTACCTTTTGGCCAATACATTAGCATTGTTGGAACAGGCTAACCTAACATCATTTTCTTGAGCTAAAGACTTCTAATCTCCTTACTTCGGCATGTGCTTTTAAAAGAATTATTAGAGAATTTTCAGATTTGCAGAACAGTCATGCATAAAATACAGGATTCCCATACATCATTCTAATAAGAGCAATTTGCATTGCTGTGGAACATTTCATATAACTGATGACATCGAATTTTAATAATTGTACTCTTATTTTAAGTCCATGGTTTAACTCAAGGTTTGCTCTTTGTGTAGTGAAGGTCCATGGAATTTTTAAAAAAATTATTCTGTTAACCTGATCTAACATTTTCCTTTTTAAGCATATTTAGATATATATTTCAGTGATGTTAATTTTGTTCACCATGTTGTGTTACCATCACCACCATCAATTACCAATATATTTCCATTATTTCAAATAGGAATATTACACAATTTAAGCCTTAACTTACCTTTCCATATCCTCACTCTATCCCCTGGTAATATATATTCTAGATCCTGACTATGAGTATGCTTATTCTAACTTGTCCAAATCAGTGATATAACACAATATTTGTCCCTTTGACTGGCTTATTTCACACAAACATATCTATCAGAGTCATCCATGTTGTCACTTGTATCATAATTTAATTTCATTTTAAGTTTGAATAGCATTACATTGTATGCATATACCACATTTATTTATCAGTCCATGAGATGATGAACACGAGCTGCTTCCATATTTTGGCAATGCTCACTGTGAGCATCATGTGTAAATGTATGTTTGAGTCCTTGCTTTCAATTCTTTTGGGTATATATCTAATAGAGGGATTGCCATGCCATATAGTAGTTCTATATATAGTTTTCTGAGGTTTTGCTAGAATGTATTCCACAATGGCGGCACCATATTAAATAGTCACTAACAATGAATGAGAGTTCCTATTTCTCCACATCCTCTTAAAAACTTGTTGTTGTTTTTTTATAGCAGCCATTCTAATTGGTGTGAATAGTATCTCATTGTGGTTTTTATTTACATATCCTTGATGGCTCATGATGTTGAGCATCTTTTCATGTGCTTTCTGGCCATTTGCAAAACTTGTTCAAATCTTTAGCCCATTTCTTAAATTGTGTTGCTTGTCTTTTCCTATTAAATTGAAGGATTTCTTTATATAATCTGCATAGTAACCCTTTATCACATATGTGGTTTCCAAATATTTTCCCCTACTGTCTAGGTTATCATTTGCCTTTCATGATGAAGTCCTTTGAGAATAAAAAGTATTTAATATTTATAAGGTCCCATTTATCTATTTTTTCTTTTGTTACTTGTGCTTTGGTTATATCTAAGAAACAATTGCTTAACACAAGGTCTTGAAGTTGCTTTCCTACACTTTCTTCTAGGGGTTTGATAGTTTTAGCTTTTACATTAAGGTCTGTGATGCATTTTGAGTTGATTTTTATATATGGTGTTTGTTAGGGGCACTTATTTTTTTTGCAAATGCAGATCCAGTTTTCCCAACACCATTAGTTGAAGGGGTTATTCTTTCCCAATTGAGTGGTCTTTTCTACCTTGTCAAAAATCAGTTGGCCAAAATATGAGGGCTGATTTCTGAGCTCTCAATTTGATTCCATTGGTATATTAGCCTGTCCTTGTGTCAGTTCCATGCTATTTTGATTACTGTGGATTTGTAATAAATTATAAGATCATGAAGTATGTGTCATACAACTTCATTCTTTTTATTCATGATGCCTTTGGCTTTTTGGGTACCATAGCATTTCATATAAACTTAATGATTGGCTTTTCTATTTCTGCAAAAAATACATGAACGTAATCATCACACTGCCCCTTTCCTCAGTCCCTTGCTAGATGTCAGGCACTGGAGAAACTAACCATTTTTTCAGGTAGTAGAAAGCTCATTGGAATCAACTGAGTCAAGAGTGAAGGGAGTACCTATACTTTACACATGAAAAAACCACCATTACACATCATAGAACTCACTAGAGAGCTGTTGCTTTTCTGGATGTCCCAGATAATGGACAAGCCCAAGAGTCAACACAATTGGCCAATCTTCATGTGGCCTTATTAGTACTGGATTCCTTAGCCAATATTAAGCCCCATCTCCACATTTTCACAGACTCTTGGACCATTGTCAATGGTCTGGCCATCTCATCCAGACAATGTCAAGAAAATTTAGTATCCAAAGTGATTCCTTTGGAGAAATAGACTCTAGGAATAATTTTCCTCACAGAGACCGTCCTATAAAGGAGGCCACATATATCTCTACACAAACTAAAGTCACCTTACTGGGCATTACTGGCACATTCATCCACTTTGGACAGTTCCATACATTATTCTGAATGTCCAAGGCAGCAATTTCACTTCTCAGAATACACAATTCTGAGTTCTTGAAAACTTTCAAAATAATTTGACTGCTGGTATCTAATAACCTTCACCCTTCCATGTTACCCTTTTGCCCCACATCTGGATAGGCTTGTAAGAAAGTCAAGTTGCTCCCTCCTTTGGAACCACTGGGAGGTTCAAATCTTGCAAGCCCCTGATGATGAACAGGAACACTCATCCCAAGGACAGCCCCTAATAAACATAAATGCCCTAACCGTTTACTTTCCTTTTAAAGTCATTTTCAAGTCATGTGGAATGCCTGTCTTGTTCTCTCCTGGAAGTTTCATTATGTCAGTAATAAGCATTTTCATAATGTTTTGGTGTTTCTGCAGTGTCATTCATCTTAACATCCAAAAAAACTACCATGGGGATCCAAACTCTTAAAGTGTAGCCACAATCGTGAATGTGTAAAGAGTTATGCTGGATGGTGTGGAAAAACATTCAATGTGTGGATGTTTAATTACACACTGTGATGATGCAAAGAGTGACAGATAAATTGCACAGAAATATGCGGAGAAAGTTGGATTTGGGTGTAGCAAAGTGCGTGTGGAATGTATGTTTGTTTAAGAAGTGTTCATGGATAGGCAGTTGAATGGTACAATGTGGTGGGAAGAGTGTGGCACAGCATTTTTGGCCAATATGTATAAGCTCAGAGAAAACATGCAATGATTAGAAATTCAATGGCTTGCAAAGGATGTGTAAGGCATATAAATTGAATGATGCAGAGTAGGTGGACATGATTGATAGGTGAATTGAACAACTTGGAATGCAAGGAGTCCTAGATAGATGATAGAACCTGTGTGCAAGGATTTTTGTAAAAATTGCAAATAGAGGCTCTACAAGAATACTTAAATGCACAGTGTATTAGCCCAAGGAATGCTGATGAAAAGTATGAGAAATCTGTTGGCTTTTATAAAGGGTATTTATTTGGGGTAGAAGCTTATAGTCAAGACCAGAAAGAGTAAATTACTTCCCTTACCAAAGACTTTTGTCATATTTTGGAGCAAGATATCTGCCAGTCTCTGCAAGGGTTCAGCCTTCTGCTTTCCTCTTAAGGATCTGCGGTCCCAGCTTCTTCTGGTTTCAGCTGCAGGCTTGTATAAGTCTCATCTCTATCCCTAGGGCTTGTTTCTTTCCAGGCTCAGCTGCTCTGCTGTCTTCACAAGGTCAGCTGTAGACTATCAGGCTCATTCTCTTCCTGTGACCTCTACTGTGTCTAAAAGAGCCTTCTCTCTTTCCTCATGTATCTGCTTCTCTGTGTGTTTACTTCCCAGGGCTCCAGCATCAAAACTCATCCTCTCTCTTCTGCTGTGTCATTTTCTCATCCCATTGTTGGGTGGGGGACTTAACAACTTACTGCCTTGGCTGAATCAAAGACATAATCATAATTTAATCAAGTAAAAATGAAGCCTCTGAATCTAATACAATCTAATATGCTCAGAGGAACAGACCAGTTTACAAACACAACACAATATCTAATTTTGGAATTCATAAACAATGCCAAACTGCCACACATAGTTTTAGTTCCACTCTCATTTCTTTTACTTTTGAGTTAGTCAGTATACACAAGTTGATACCATTCCTCTCCACTTCTTGCATACCCATTCTAGGCCACATAATTATACTTTCATGCAAAATCTCTCTCTACCATTCAACACTCACAACTTGCTCATGTATTCTACAACATCCAACCACCGCTCTTGCACTCTGTTATTCAAACATCGCTCTTTGCACATTCACCCTGTGTAATTTGACTATCACTCCCTACAAACCTATAATCCTTTTATAATACTTATAATAATTTTACACTACATGTGCTCCATCCAACTTTTGTTTCATGCTCCCCTCTCTGGGCTATTCAACTTAAACTGTTGCACAACCAAATGATTACATCCTTTTCCACTCATCATACACCCATGTTGTGTCATTCCACTATAACATGTGCATAGGCACATTTTGTAAATACATGTACACTTGAACACCATTTTGTCTCACCCAAATTACTTCTTGCACATTCAATTGCTGTTTTCACTTATCAACCTTTCATTCCCACTGTTATTCAAATTATATTCTTTGTACAGTTTTTGTGAACTATTCAACTTCCAATCATTCCTCACTATCACTGAGCTATTTAACTTACAAAACCAGGTTGTGACATTCATTTGCACTGCTTGAACACCCAGTGTCCCCACTGAATTTTAACCCCTCTCACACTCAGTTTGTGATTCAGCAACCATTCCTTCCATACCTATTAAGAACTATGTAATGTCCACTCTTGCACAACTGCTCTCTTCCACTCACCAAACACTCCTTAAAACTCACCATGAGCTATTTTACCACAACTAATCACACACGAACTGTGCTACTCAACTTGCACATTCTTTATAACCACCCCCTTAAAATCACTGCTCCATCTCTCTACTATGCACCTTATAAACACCACAGAACTAGGCTATGCCATCCACCTCCCTGATTTGCACACCCATTCTGTTATTCATCAGTCACACCTTGGATGCCAATTTTACCTCAAATTCCTTGCAAAACCAGTGTTCTCAAAGCTACTTCCATTTGGCATAACACTTGTTTGTGTTATTCTGTTTACATCCTCTGCACAGCAAAGATATGCTATTCCATTCACTTCTTTCTCATCCACTGAAATTCAGTTCTGTCCCCATGCACAATTGTTGTGTATTATTTCACAAAGTCTCATTACACACCGACTCTGTGCCATTCTTCTATCACACTTCACCCACTCACAGTGTGCTATTAAACTTTCACTTCTTCTACACCTATTCTGCATTGTAAAAATACATGCACTTCCACTCTGTGCCATTCCACACTTTGGCATTCCACACTGTGTGATACTAAAGTCTATGCTATTCAATTACACTTGTTGCATAATTTTCACAGGTTTACATAAGTCTATTTATTACACAACACCCTATGCTACTCAATTATTTCTTCTTAAAATGACCACTATTTACAATTAAATAGCACCTCCTTGAACACCCATTCTGCATCATCCAAATATGGCTTCTTGACATACAGCTGTTACATTCACCTATCATACTTGCGCATCCACTGTGTGACACTCAATGTTTTCTATACCCACTAAAAGTCACTAAACATCCAATGTTTCCATGCTGTTTGAGGAATTCAATTTTCACGCATTGCACAACCAGGCTGGGCCATGCATTTGACTCTTTGAACACTTGCCCTATGCCATTCAACTATTCTTTTAAGCATATTTGTGGCATGCAGTTCAAAACCACAGTTTCAATCAAATCATTAGTTGACCTACGGGAGCACATTCTATGCTACACTCATAAGTACAGGTCCAGAAACATATTATCAAACAAGCCTGTTGAAGAGCTGCTGCCACTGCAGTTCCCAGACCCCATAGCCTCTGCTGCACTCAAAGAGCTACCCCAGCAGGAAACTGCTGTCACCTCCAGAGTCCATAGGAACCAATCAAAAACCTTCATCATTATTCTCACTGGAACATCACATCACCTTTCATGCCATTGCCATCTCATGTTGTTCATGCCTTCCATGTGTCATTTGGGGCAACCACTTCTATATATCCTAGGATATCGGTGGAATCATAGCTTCAAGGGATCCTGAGAAAGTGTTTAGCATTGGAGTCTAGAGAAATAAAAATTATGGTTAGAAGGAACTTGGCCTTCATATGGAATGAGTCAATCTGAAGAATATACCTCACCTGAACACTATAGCATAATTAGGATGATTTAATGGAGTTTTACTTACTGATCCTTCTTGCCAGTATATTCAGAGAAGCATATGACCCACCTGTGGTGAAATCACAGGCATAACAGTTATTATTATGACTGTTTTAAATTTCTTAGTTAAGTCTGTTATGAAAGAGGGCACTCAGTAGAAGAAGAAAATAATTTCTGAGTCACTTTACTCTGAAAAACACTTTCTTTACATGTAATATGATCCACAAACTACAGAATCCAAGATAATAGCTTTTCTTGGAGAGAGCCTTTAAATGCAGAAGATGGCTTTAATAAGTTAAATCCACATTATTCACAGTTAAAAGTAGCAACAGATTTTATTTCATTGTTCACAACTGTGAGCTGACTTGTTTTTCACAAGTAAAGTTAGAACACTTTTCAGATCTCTTCTCAAATCCCCTCACATTGTTATAATTTCTTCCTGGAAATTTGCTGACTTCCAGCACTTTGGGGTTTTAAGGTTCCACAGACCCTCTTCCAAGTCCAACATGACACCCCAGGAGTTTCATTGCAGTTTCTCTTGCAAGTGCTCTCCTTTGCCAGTGGTTTCCTTCTCCAACTCTACCTAAATAGCTGAATGGTGTGTCTTCCACACTGGCTAAAGTTATTAGAAATAACAAGGGAGTGGTAAGTGTGGCCTTAACCCTTTTTAATGGTAATAATTTTTTTCAATCGATTGTGCCAGACTACAAATAAGCCATAGGTAAATGGATTTACTCCACTGAAACTCCTCCATACCCACTCTAAATTCATTGAGATCTTAGGACAAGGTTAATCTGGTCACTGGCTCAGATATCATTTCCTGCCCCTGAAGTTTCTACATATCACAACCAAACCATTCAGTCATCAGGGTTCTGGTTCTTTACCTTAATTTTACTCATGATATTAGCTCAGGGTTGATCACATCAAGACAGTGATGTGATCTGATTATATGGAACCAAAACTGTAATGGAAGTAAACATTCTTTAACATCATAGGACACCAAAATACAGGAGGAACAGTAACAAAGGATGATTAAAATGATCATGATTAAAGACCCAAGATGATGACAGATCAGGGAGCTCTAACAATCAGATTGTCCGCTAGTCAGCTAATAATCAGTCAGGATCTGTTTGGATCACCTTTTGGAGGAATGCAGAGGCCAGAGGAACACCAAAAGAGAACCAGTGGTGAATGAAAAACACAATGGAATCTCAGGATAGTAGGATTTGGGTTAAACATGCCTAGATTGGAGAGCCACTGCTTGAGCCCCTATGCCAATAAGGAGCAGAACTTGGGTGCAGTCAAACCCACTCCAGATTTACCCAGACCAACTTAAAAGGCTGCAGCACACTCAGACTCAAGGCATGCCAGGAAGGAGAGAAGCACACACTCTTTCACAGGGCTGTGCAGATATTCACCCCACATACCTTAAAGGGCTGTGGCACTTCTGGCCCCAGAAAGAGAGGAAGCCTTTACAGCCTGAACTCTTTCTCTTGGACAGCATTTGCAGAGTCACCCACCCACCTCAGGGGACCCAGCACAGGTTGTGGAAGATGATTAGTGTAATAAGATCCCAGGGGCTGGGAGATGCACAAGTTTCATCCTGGTTAGGATGGCATCTTCAGTCTCAATCATGCCCCCATCAGGGTAAGTCATCTCAGAAGGAAAAACCTTAGGGTAGCAGGGAACACCTGGATGAAGAGCATTATCTGCTAGGTATATTAGGAAAGCGTAGATTTGGGGAAATATCAGATAGGAGGTTAGTGGCCTTTAAGGCTTCCTCTCCAGAACCCATTGAAATCAATATAAACTACTTTCATGGGACCCCAGGCCTGTTTTGACTAGGAAATATGACTGGGAAAGTTGTATCCAGGGGAACAATCTTACCAAATTTAGCCCTCTTGGTAATAGCAGCTAGAGAAATCAAAAGGAGTATTAAAAATATACAGAGGTGAGGCAGGTTAGTATAGTGAATGGGGAAAGTTGTTTGGCCTAGCAGACAACACAGCTGACATACCACATGGCCGTGAGACCCTGCCTAGAAAATTTCTGAGAAGAAGGTTGCCAAAAATCCCTGCAAGACCCCAGCTATGAGATCCCATTTGGAAAAATGAGATCCCATTTGACCAATGGGAACCCATTGGGTCAAGGGAAAGCCCTGGATACACTCTAAAGGCCACACCATATACCCCCTGAGAAAAGAGGATATCAAGTACCAATATCTTCAAAGTTTAATAAGCTGTTACATTTTTAAGCTCCACTAATTCACAATTTAATATCATCCACACTACACACTCACATTTCCAATCTTTTGCAGCCCATAAAACATAATGTCCAAGGATGTTACAGGGTTCTGACAGGGAGAGCCAAGATAAGGGAGTGGTTTTAAGAAACCTATCTACTAAAAAATATTGGAATAGGAGTAATTTAAAATGTTCAACACATATTAAATGCATAAATAATTCCAAATCACCCTTTATTAAGTGAAGTATATAAAGTATAAAAATTGACAGCCCTAACTGGATTGTAGGTGAAAGTCTAAGACAGTCAAAGTCTCACATAATTCAATATCCCACTATTTTCTGGTTATACCAAAAAACAAACAACTCGCAAATGATTTCCTCTCTTGAAGAAAAGCATGTACACTTAAATCAAATAGGATCAGGAGGGATCCCAATCTCCTTCTTAAAAATGTTTCTTCTACAGATTCTAAAAAACTTGCATCTGCACAATAGCTGATAAAAGAATTCCTCTGGATTCTACAAGAAGGGAGAAACAGGGAACACTGATAAGACATGGTAAACAGCATTAACCTGACTTGACTTCTTTCCCTCCTGCTTCATCAGAGGCTGGACTCCTCATTTTTAGTTTTTCCATTTTCTGCAGGTAAATCTTTAGTGTCTTGGTGAACCACTTCAGCTTGTTTTCCCATTGCTCCCCTTTTTCCCTTTGGTTGCACATTTTTGTTTAAAGGTTTGTCCTTTCCTGCTGCCTCTTCTGGCTCCACTTCCCCTTCTGCAGGGGTGGGTTTAGTGGATAGCCTTACTGACCTCCTTTTGGGCTCCTCCTTCCCTGCTGCTTTCGCTGAGCTGATCTTCCTCTTGGGCACCCTGGAAGTGCTGCAGGATGTGGTGCACTGAGAGCCTTCTTGAAGCTGGGCTGCTGCCCACTGCCACTCCTCCCGCTGCCAGACCTGCTGGACTGGGCCCTCTATTGTTTTATTAGTGATTTTAACTCTGGTTCCCCTGAAGCTGTTTGCCTGTACGACACAGATCAGTCTCTGCTTTTTAATTGCCTCTTAAAATCAGGTTTAAGTGCAGAACTTGTCCCAGGGAATGGCCATGAGATGAGCTTAATCATGGGCTAAATCCAAAGACCTCTGCAAAGTTGGCAAAAGAAACATCCCTATCCAGTGCCTTTCCTAGAGGGAAAGCCTGATTTGAGATTTAAGATCTGGGAACCAGACTCAAACATCTCCCAAGATGTCTAAGTCTCTGGGGATACCCAGAGACATAAGGCTCCCAATCCCCAGAATGTGGAGTGAATGTGCAGGCCTCCCAACCTCCAGGGTGCTGGCTCACTGAACAATGCATTCCACCTGGCCTATCAGTGGGATATCACCATGACTGATGAATGCATTTATCTTCCTTGGGTATAATTGGTGGCTTCTAATTTGGACAACCTGCCTAATGAGCATTTAAAAGGAAAGAGGCTAATCTTTTCCTGCCACACTACATGGCTACAGTACGGCTGAGAGTGAGCTCTGTATGGGACACTGAATTCCAGTTAAATCTGTGTAAGAAAAAAAAAGGAGATAGACAGATCTGAGGGCCAGAGAATATTTGGCCATGTCTCCTTAAAGGAATGAAGAAGTGTACTACCAAAGTGGTCAATTTTATATAAGCTCAGGTAAATTACCCAGAGGCAGAACTTAAAAAACCCAGCTTTATTTCCTAGAAAGTTGGCAGAGGCATTAGAAATTCCTTCTTCGTACAGCCAAACTCTAGAGAACGACAGATACTCCTAGGAACTCCAACATGACTTGGATGGCTGTAGAAAGCTGCAGAAACTTTCCCTGGGCTCCAAACTTCCATTACATGCCTTTGGAGACAGCCTTTGCAATTTTCAACAATTGAGACCATGCCAGCAAGATGGAGAAGGTTAGGAGTCATAAGGTAAAGAGGGGTGGTCACCAGGTCCAAGACAGTCTCACTTATTAACTGCTGCTGGTAAGAGCACTGATCACCTCAGGTACCCAGATCCAGGATCAGCATCAGTAGGAACCTGCACCCAAGTTGTTTCACCATGCCAACTGCTGCAGACTTGCCCCACGGAGGACAGAATTGGCCTGAAGTCACATGTGAACCATCAACATGGAGGCCTTGGGTGACCCTTGGTGTGGCAGGTAAGATTGTTAATTTCTTAGTTATCATGGGCCAATTACTCTGTCCTAGCTTGCACCCCAGGCCTCTGCTAACCTTGGTTGTTCCCAATGAGAGGAGCGAATGGGGAATCAAGATCTGGGCCATTTACTAAGCCCCTCCCCTGTAGAATAAGGTAACCCCTCATATGCCAGCAATTAAGAATTTTTAAAAGTTCCTGGCTATTCCTAGCTCCCTGCCTATTCCCTTGTAACACTTCAATCCTTCCAATGAAAAAGCCTCACAGGGAGGTAACTAAAGGGATACAGCACCCAGAGCTGCCCCAATTCATGACTTGTTGTTCAGAGGGCTTCTCTGGCCCCCTTAGCTCTATATCTAGCAGCTACCCAAGGATTTTCCTGGAGGAACAAAGCTGAAGTGTCCTTGTACAAGGTTTCTGCCATGGACAGACACTGGGAGCACTTCATTAAGATGATTCTAAGCCAGGTATTTCCTTAAGCTAAATAAGTGTGTAAAATTCCCTCTTCTCTTCTAATTTGTCCTTAATCTTCTGTTTAACTTTAAAACTGTGTTTGTCTTTGTCAGTCTTCTCATGCCTAGGAACTCATAAATCAGATTGGAGTTAGCCTGTTATAAATAAGATAATGGTAAAAGATAATCTAAAAATGAGACATTAAATTTCAATATCACCTTGCAAATGGGTTTGATGTATAAAATAAATCACAAGTGGAATTAATTCAACTGCTTGGAAAGCAGAAAACCTTAGCAGCATTAATTTATTAATAAAACTGTTTTCGTTGCTTTAGTTAATATACAAATGTGCCGAATTTGCTCTAAAATGAAAACTTACTAGAAACTATAACTAAGAATTAAGATCATTATGTAGATGCTGTTGTATTATAAAGCAGCAGAAGGATAATTGAAATTGCTAGAACTGTTTGGTTTAGTCTAAACTTGCTGCTGTAATGGTAAGTATAAACTGAATTTACCTTTGTTTTTGTGTTTTTGGTCACTTCAGGTCTAGCCTCACCCCTTGCCCTTGCTTATGATTATTTCATGACAACTTCAGCCCCCACTCAAGGGAAGGCAGATTTAAGGCACCCTGTCTCCTGTCTTTCCACTGGTGTTAATAGCCCTGATTTTGTCTTATGATTTCAGCTGTGACCTAGCCTGCTCATGGGTGGATTTCTCTACACTCAGGGCTGGATGTCCACTTCTCCAGTCCAGCAGCCACTGGAGTCCTGTTATCTTTGAGGCCCAGGGAGCCAGGGGTCTCCCACCTTGAGCATTGCAGTTCCTAAAAGCAGCAGGTCATGAGAAAAACAAGGCTTCCCTGAGGCTTCAATGACCTTGGTGTGTGTATACTGGAATGAGTGTTTCTCATCCAAGGTCTGTCAAAGTCAAACTGGGAAATAAGCAATGCTCTGAAGTAAAGGAAATTGTAATTGTATTTTAAAGCATTAAGAATAATTTGGTTTTAAGTCAGTAATTAAAAGGAATGAAATACTTGTGCAAAACTGCATGGTCACAGTGCACATTAATTAGAAATCGCCTTCAAAGAGATCTTTCAAATATAATGTTAATATACAGTTAAACTTATTTGGTAAGAAAATGAGAATTATAAGTAGCATTAGTAAATTGTGTGCTTCTGTGTCTAACTCTCTATTTCTGTTGGTTCAGTGTATATTTTCATACCTCAGGATGAAATGTAAGTTTAGTGTGTAATTTTTATCTTCTGCACTGGGAAATTAAAAATCATAGTTTATCCTGTAATCCCCCAATTTAAACTTTTAACAGACTTTAAATAAAAGTAGTTAATAATCGTATTACCAAATTTCAGTAAGTAAAGGAAAAGTCTTTGAAAGTTATGGAAAGATCTTTAAAAGAAATTAAGGAAGGGGATGTGGCTCAAACATTTAGGCACCTGCCTACCACATGGAAGGTCCCAGGTTCAGGTACTGATGCCTCTTAAAGAGATAAGCAGACACTGCACCTGCCTCAACATACTAGAAGCTGCACTTGCTACAACAAGCAGATGCCTAAATGAACAGATGCCACAAGCCAGCAGATGCTGCAACCCATGGGAAGCACACGTGGTTCAAGCTCTTGGGTACTCACATCCTATGTCAGAAGGTCCAGGGTTTGGTTTCCATTGCCTACTGGACAAGGTGAGCAAACAATGAGCAGACAGATAAGAAAATCATCTGGAAGGGGGGATAAATAAAAAAATAATAATTATCTAAAAATTAATTTAAACAATTAAAATATATTCCAGGATTTAACAGTCAGTATGGTTTTTAAAATTATTCAGTTTTAGAATTTTTTTTTAAAGAAAAGAGGTTTTAGCCTCCTCTTAAGGAAGGAAAAAGAACATTCCTTGCATTAACTATAATTATTTCAAGTTTATTTAGCTTGGGTGATGTCTCCCTAGGTTTATAGAATACCAAGTTACAAAATTAACATTTTAAGTATTAAATCTTTAAGTTGATGAATATTTTAAGTTCGTGTTTAATGAAATTAAGATAAAGTAAATTTCATGGGTTTCTAACTGTAATTTAATAAGTTTATTTAAATATAAAGTAACTAGTGTATGTGGTTATGTTTAATTATAAGATGTTTATAAAAAGCATTGTCTAATATGAAGTATTTAAATTTCTAACTCCAGGAAACCATTATTAATTAGAAGCCTAAATTAATATTAATTTAAAAATGCAGCTTCATAACAGAGGAACCTGCCAAAAGCCAGTGCAATAACTGAAAATACACTTATTAGCAAGTCTTTCATCCCACCCTTGGTAGTTCAAGAAAGTTCTGTTCATTCTCAGCTCCTGGAATTCCCACACATTGTGTCAGCACCACACCCCCAGGGTTATTCGCTGGCAAGGGCAGAACAATTACTTTTATATGTTTTTGTTTTTTTAGTTAGGCCAGTAAAAAGAATTTATTTGGGAAATGGAGAAAAGAATAGATCTTGCTGAAATATGGGAGAGAAAGGCTTGGTGTGGAACCCTCTAGGCAGAGAGAGTCAACAATTACTTTTAATGTCTGGTCTATCTGTGAAACTCCCTGACCAAGGTCATAAAATAAGACCACTTAATAGTCAAAAACAAAATTCAACCTAGCCCTTTTCTACAAAAAATCACACATGTGGCTTCGTAGCTTTAATCTCTGGAAACTAGGTCCAAGCCCCTCCCATGTCTAGATCACCCAGGCAATGCCCAGCACCAAGGGCTCTGGGTCTTTGGGAGGCAAATCGAGAGTAGAAGCTCCAAATGTCTCCCAAACCTTATGTGACCCTTGACTGGTCAGCATCTCCTAGCTTTTTAGATGGGCAAGTATTTGGGGAGCTGCAGCTTGGAGGAAAATAGTTTATTCAGACTCGGGCCCTGGGACACGACAGACACTTTTTCATTTTTCCTAGAGTAATGATCATGGTCTCTAGTGTACCAGACCTTGCTCACTGAAGGGTTGAGGAAGGAGAAACTGATATTCTTCTATAACACAATATGGCCACAGTATGGCCTTGGAAATGAAACTCTAAATTATAATCCTATTTTCAGTTAGACCTCCTGTGTAAAAGGAAAGGGAAGGAGTCAGAGATTCCATATGGCCTTGAAAATGGCCAGCAATGGCCTGCCAACAGCACTGTAAATTATAACCTTATTTTCCAGGTAGACCTCCTGTGTAAAAGGGAAGGGAAGCAGTCAGAGATTCCATATGTTTATGGCTCTATCTCAGAACACAAATTTAAATGGATCTTGTAGGTTGTGTAATGCTCTGGAAGTGATGCCATCCCCCGAAGAGAAAACCTGAGATGGAGTGTGATATCCTAGATGATCCCTTCCTCAGTTATCCCACTCATTGTATCTCAGTTCCTGGACCCTGAGATTCTGAAGTCTATGGCCCAAAGCCTAGGGTCCCATGAACTTAAGGCTCCCTTGGACTCATGTCCAGGCTCTACATGCCACAGCTAGTCCAGCAGTAGTCACCAGCAGTGGGATATCTTTTCAACCTACCAGGGTACATGAGAAGAGATTATGCCCCATAAATGAAGTAGCAAATGGAGATGCAGTTAAAATTAGGGTCCATGTTCCCTTCTCAGTGACAGAATTAGCTCAATATAAAAATAAAAAACAACAGGTGGGATGATTTTAGGACGGCCCAGCTGAATTTACTGAGGAATTCCAGCAGCTGACCCTAAATTTTGAGCTAACATGAGGAGATATGCATGTTCCATGTGCTGCTCCCCTGACATGGTGGTACAGCAAGATAACCTTGATTCCTTTGGGAGTCTTAGATTTTTACAAAATAATGAAGAAAGCAGTTTTTCCTGTACTGTAAAGTAAAATACCTGTTAATTAACACAATCTTGGCAAAGGTAAAAAAGTGAAAAGCAAAGTACAAAAATAGCTTAAGTTCATTACATATGTTATCATCAAATTCTCTTGTGCATTCAAGTCAGGCGCAAATACCCTGCATGAGTGCCTCTCCATTTGAGTTATTGGCTAGGTTGGTCACTGACCCCAAATGTAATAAACCTATCTACCACATCTCTGGTTATGCTTCTTAGGAGGATGGAGAGTGTATTGCAGTTTTGGACACCTGCAGCAGCCGACAATGGTTAAATATGCCCAGAGGTACAATGTACATTGCCTCCAGACCAGGTGTGTTTCATAGCAATGAAGGGCACTATGAACCAGGGCAGCGAAACACTGGGGCCCTGCCTTCTTAGCTTCTCTCTTCGATAAACAGTGCTGCAGGATGCTGGCTTTGTGAAGGACATACCAAGTGAAGCAATAATTATGAGACTAGTGTGAGTAGAATGTAAACCAACACAATTGGCATTCGGGGCTGCTCCCATGGAGAGATAACTTGTATGGTATTGCACACCTGGAGCTTAGATCTATCAACTGAAACTCAAAAGCAAACTTATGCATTGGTTAGTTCATTAAGTAATACTAAGTATTGTACATATATGCTTGATGATTATGAAGATATCTTTTCTATTCTAGATCACATGCAGAGGGTTAATGAATGTGTTAAAATTCCTAGTAAAGAATTCCTTTTTCAAGTAGTTAGTGAATATGCTTACAAGATAAAGGAATGGCACTCTTAAGTACTATATTTGCTTTGCTTGCCATATTCTTGTCTTGTTGTTGCCTGTGCTGTCTTTGGGAGTTTGTCTAGATCAGTGCCTCTCTTTATACCTCTCCTAGCTGTCCTAGGCATAAAAACGACCATGAAAACTTGGGTTGGTAATTTATACCAAACCCAGTTAGTCTACAACAATCTCTCCCTGGAGTTAACCAACAGCATAAAAGAACTCAAGAAAGGATGACATTTCCTATCAGCTTAGGGAGGATACAGCCTCTGAAGGCACCTTGACCTTTCTCACTCTCATGGTCTGGTATATTATGACTGGCCCCCTATTTGGGCCTGCATACCACATCTTCTTTATCCTTTTAATAGGACTATATATCTTAAATTCTAATTTTATTTCTTTCAGAATCAATATCATGTGGGTGATTTCATCTGTTTCCAATGAGGTTCACAGACCCATCTTACCTAAACTACAGTAGAATAGCCACAGAATTTTACAACTTGTCAGGTAGGTTCTATTCCCCTGAACCAGCAGGAAGTAGCTAAAGAAGAAAGACCATCAACCTTAAGCATCCCCTTAAGAATAAGGGTGTAAACTCTCTGAGGGGGTTTTTGAGGCAAGTGAGTATAGTGAAAAGGGGTAGGAGCCTGGCCTGGCAGACCACTTGGCCAATAGACAACATGCTGACAGACAAATGGCTGTGAGACCCTGCCTGAAAACCCCCTAAAAGTCTACTGGAAAGATCCTATAAGACCCTAGCCAAGAGTTTCCATTTGATAAAATGAAGCTCCCTTTGACCCATGAGATCCCATTGGGTCAAGGGAATGCCCTGGATACCCTCAAATGCCTGCACCATTGGGACCCAGAGAAATGACAAGTGGGGCAAACAATTAGAAGGGCAACCAGCTGGGGCCTTGCCCCAACATTATGAAGTGGGAGGAAGAAAGATTTTAAAAATTCCTAATCTGGAGCCCCATGCAAACCTCTCACTCTGCAGCCCACTCATGGCCATACCAGGACCAGGTACTTTTCTCATTTTCTTGTTTCTTAATAAGCTATATACCCTAGGGCATGTCTTTAAATTCTCTTATGCAGCATAAACCAAGAACCTAGAAACCCAGAAACCAGAGCCATCTGATAACAGAGGCAAATAAAAAACAGAAGAGTTTAACAATCCCAGAGGAGAAAGAGGGGAAAGGAAGTTTGCTCCTCAGGATGAAATAATTGACAAATAGTGCAATCTCAAAAATTGTACCCAAATCTCAGCAGAGTTGCAACACCTACTTTCCAGTTCATTGGACTCACATAGGACAAATAACAAGGTGTTAATAATGAACAACACCCATCCGAAGGAACAGCGAGAGTCTGCAACTGCAAGCAAGATCGTTCCATCCATCTGCCCCATGGTACCTAAGACCCCTCTCAATTAGAGGCAGAGGGGATATCACCATCTCAAAATCCTCAAGATTTGGGAATCAATAATGGACTAAATTAGACTTACTAATATTCTACTATAAACTTTTTGTGATTCTAGCAATGGAATAACTTTTATCATTGAAGTGGAGGGAGTGGCCACTGGAAGTTCTGAGCTTATAAGAAAAATAGGTGTAATATGGCACATTTTGGGGACACTGGAATTGTAATGTGCATGACATTGCAATGATCAATACGGGCATTATATATTCTGTCATAACTTACAAAATTGCATGAGACAGAGTGTAAAGTATAATGTAATATACAATACATGGTTAGTGAAAATGCTTCCATATGGGTTCACCAATTGTACCAAATATACCACACTAATGAAGGATGTTGATTGTGTGGGTAAGTGTGGAAGGGGGAAGTAGTGGGGCATATGGGAATACCTTATATTTTTATATAAAATTTATGTAATCCAAAGTTTCTTTTTTAAATTAAATATATAAAAAACAAATAAATAAAATTTGTACCACATATTCAGTGTAAAAATCAGATACGAGCTGAAAAAAATCATTTCTGGATTACAGAGGTTCAAAATAATTTGACCCTATTCTCAAAGAGGAGGTATAACAAAAAGCCAACCAATAAAAAAGCCATAGAGTAAAGACAGAAACTGAGCAAAGACTAAAAACAGCAACAACAACAAAAATACCAAAACAGAAGAAAAAATTTGCAAACCATAATAAGAAACAGGGAGAGATGGCCTAGTCAAACAAACAAATTAAACCTCCATACTAAACACAGGATTTCAGAAAACTAACCAAAGATATCTAAACAATCTCATTAATAAATTTAATGAGATGGCTAAAAGATTAAGGATATTAAGAAGACACTGGGGATTGTAGGAAGACAGTGACTAACAGGCAGACCTCAATGCTCTCACAAAAACAACAGAGAAAGAGCCAACTGTCCAAGGGACCAGCTTTGGGGGTCAGCAGTCCAGGACAATGCTACACATCTCCCAGGATGGTGAGGGACAGAGAAATACAGAAGCACAAACAATAAATGTGAATTACCAAGCCCCTGTGGCAACCTGAAAGGGTTCCCATCCCCTACACCAAAGATGTTAAGCAGGGGTAAAACCTCTGGCTCACTGCTGCTGACTGAGTGGGTAACAGACATCTTCCTCCCTGTTAGCTGTTTGAAGGGAAGTAGAGAAAAGGGAAGGTTAGATGGTTTCTCTTCACTGAATTTGGACAGCAGAACCCAATTTGAATCTCTGCTCAGGAGATTCAAAACAGGAACACAGGAAACCCAAGACTGAAACCCCTCAGTAGAAAGATACTGACAAGCAGCATCTGCTGGCCAATCTGGAAATTGCATGGACAAAATAATTTTCCATTTTCTCTGTATCCTAGTCCCTGGGAGAATTTCTGCACCTCATTAGTGGGTCCCTGACCCAATTTTGATAACTTAAGCTGGGCAAATTTAAATAATAAGCTGAACAAAATATTAAAGAAGTACTGTGAGAAAAAATCAATAGGCAAAAAAGGGAAATTGAGCATCAGAGTAAATTCCCCAACATTTTCTGATACCTAGACATCAGCAAAAAGTGATACTAAGAAACAGGAACAGATGGCCCAGCCAAAGGAACTAACCCAATATACTGAATAGATACAGGATTTAAGGTAATTAATCAGTGATAATCACACAAGTCTCTTAAATTACTTCAAAGAATTAAAGAAAATATGATTAAAGAAATAAAGGATATTAAGAAGACACTCTGAGCATATAGAACAATTTTAAAGCCTGCAAAGAAAAGTAACAGATGTTTTGGGAATGAAAGATGCAATGGATGAGATTAGAAATACATTAGAGGCACACAAGAGTGTACATGAACTGCTTGAAGACAGAATTATTGATTTTGAAGATAGAATATTTGAACTGGAAAAGGCAGGAGAATAGAAAGGGAAGAGAATTGAAAAAATTAAACAGAGTCTCAGGTAATTGAATGATAAAGTGAAATGCATAAACATTTGCATTATTGGTATGCCTGAAGGAGAATGGAAAAGGTCAGAAGGAATATTTGAGAAAACAATGACCAACAAATTTTCAACCCATATGAAAGATGTCAATATCAATATCCAAGCAGGACAATGCACCCAATACAGAATAAATCTAAACAAACCTACCCTGAGACACCTACTATTCAGAATGACAAATATCAGATATGAAGAGAAGATTCAGGGAGAATCAAGCGAAAACCAAAGCATCACATACAAGGGAAACTCAATAAAATTATATGCTGACCTCATATCAGAATCGACGGAGGAGAGAAGAAAGTGCTATGATGTTTTTGAGGTACTGAATGAGAAAAACTGCCAGGCAAGAATTCTGCATCTTGCAAAACTGTCCTTCAAAAATGAAGGTGAGTTCAAAGTCTTCAGAGACAAACAAAAACCAATAGAATATGTTACCAAAGGATCAGAATTACAAGAGACACTAAAAGGAGTGCTATAGACTGAAAGGAAAAAATGAGGGTAAGAGATTTGGAGAAATGTGTAGAAATGAAGATTATTAGAAGGATAAAATAAATGGTAAGAAAGACAACGATAGTACAATATGACAACAGAGAGCCAAAAGACAAAATGGATGAAGTAAGTAATGCCTTTACAGTAATAATATTGAATGTTAATGGCTTGAACTCCCCAATCAAAAGTCAGAGGCTGATAGAATAGTTTAAAAATATGAGCTGTCTATATGTTGTCTACCACTGATTCACCTTATATGTAAGGACACCAAGTTAAAAGTGAGATGTTGGGGAAGCCGATGTGGCTTAAGTGATTGAACTCCTGCCTACCACCTGGGAAGTCCCAGGTTCCATTACCAGTGTGTTCTAAAGAAGACAAATGAGGCAATGAACTGACACAAAGGGCAGGCATGGTGAGGTGATGCATCAAGATGACACAACAAAAGACATGAGGAAAATATAATGAGAGACACACCAAAGCAGGGATTAGAGGTAACTCAAGCAATTAGGCACCTCCCTCCTACATTTGAGGTCCCAGTTTTATCTCCCGGTGTCTCCTAAAAGAAGACCAGGACACAACAAAGAGACACAGCAAATGCAAAAAAGCGAGGGGGTGGGGAGAAATAAATAAATAAAATAAACCCATTTTAAAAATAGTGAAATGTTGGAAAAAGGTATTCCATACAAATAGTAACCAAAAAAAAAAAACAAAACAAAACTGGAGTACTGATACTAATATCAGCAAAATAGATTTCAAAAGAGAAACTGTTATAAGAGATGAAGACAGTCATTATATATTAATAAAAGTGGCAATACATCAAGAAGAAATAACTGTACTAAATATTTATGCACGTAACCTGAGTGCCCTAAGATACATGAGGCACACACTGGTAAAATGATACATGAAGCACACACTGGTAAAACTGAAGGGAGAAATAGATGTCTCTACAATAATAGTTGGAGACTCTGAGTATTGGATAAGACATCTGGACAGAGGATAAAGAAAGAGAGCACTTGAATAATATGATAAATGAACTAGACCTAACAGACATCTGTAGAACAATTGCATCCCAAAATAGCAGGATATACTTTTATTTCAAGTGCTCTTAGATCCTTCTCCCAGATAGACCATATATTGCGTCACAAGACAAGTCTCAATAAGTTCAAAAATATTGAAATTATAGAAAATGCTTTCTCTAATCATAAGAGAATGTGCTTGAAATTGATAATGGATGGAAAAAGAGAAATTCATAAATATATTAAGATTAAACAACACACTTATATAATCATTGTGCCAAAGATAAAATTTCAAGAGAATTCAGCAGCTATCTTGAGACAAATGAAAATGAGAACACAACACATGAAAACCTTTGGGAGAATGCAAAGACAATACTGAGAGGAAAATTTATAGCCCCCAATGCTTACATAAAAAAAGAAGAAAGAGCTAAAATTGAAGCTTTAGCCACGCACCTGAAGCAAATGGGAATATAATAGCAAACTAATCCCAAACCAAGCTGAAGGAAAGAAATAGTTAAGAGCAGAGCAGAAATAAATGAAATCAAGAACAAAAAATTTAGAGAGGCACAAGAAAACCAAAAGTTGTTTCTCTGAGAAGATCAACAAAATCAACAAAACCTCAGCTGGACTGACAAAGAGAAAAAGAGAGAAGATGCAAAAAAATAAAATCAGAAATGAGAGAGGGACATTAACACTGACCCTACAGAAATAAGAGAGCGCATAAGAATATACTATGACCTGTGTAGCAGTTTGGCCGTTTGAAATAGTTATGAATTCCAAAAATTGATATTGGATTATGCTTGTAAACTGGTCTGTTCATCTGGGCATGATTAACTATGATTAAGGCTTTGATTGGGCCACAAGAGTAAGGCATTGATCTCCACCCCTTGGTGGGTAAGAAATCAAAGATAAAAGTCATGGCAAAGTACAGAGTTGGAGTTTAGAGTTGTAGTTCTGATATTGGAGTTCTGATGTGGAGTCTTGAGCTGGAGCCCTGGGAAGTAAGCAAAGAGAGCAGCTTAGTAGTGAGTAATGAGAGAAGGCCCCAGCAAAAGAGATGACCCATTCGCCTGACACACAGCTGAACTTGTGGAGAAAGGCAAAGACTAGAGAGCCTCATAGTCTACAGCTGACCTTGTGGAGTCAACAAGCAGCTAAACATGGAGAGTATCAAGTCCCGGGAAGAGAGGAACTCAGGAATCCGGACCCCTGACAGAGTTTGGTGAGGGAAGTAACTTATGCTTTATGGTAACTTTATAGCCTGGTAACTTTATGGCCTCTACCCCAAATAATTACTCCTTATAAAGACCAACAGATTTCTAGTAGTTTGCATCATCATCCCTTTGGCTGATTAATACAAACTGTATATCAAAAAATTAGACAATGTAGAGGAGATTTACAAATTCCTAGAAATGCACAAACCGCATACATGGACACTAGAAGAAATAATAGGCCCCGCCAAATCAACCAATCACAAGTCAAGATATTGAAACAGTTATCACAAACTTTCAAAAAATGAAAAGCCTAGGACCAAATGGCTTCACAGTTGAATTTTACCAATCATTCAAAGTTGATCTAATACCAATCTTACTCAAGTGCTTCCAAAATATTGAAGAGGAAAGAACATTACATAAAGTTTATGAAAGCAATATCACCCTCATACAAAAATCAGATAAAGTTACTACAAAAAAGAAAATTACACACCAATATCTTTAATGAATATAATGCAAAAGTCCTCAACAAAATATTGCAAATAGAATCCAAAAGCACTTTTAAAAATTATACATCACAATAAAGTGGATTTTATCCCAGGTATGCAAGGGTGGTACAACACAAGAAAATTAATTAGTTTAATAAACGTCATTAAAAAGTTGAAGAAGAGAAATCACATGTTCCTTCTGAATTGATGCTTAAAAGGCATTTTACAAAATACAGCACCCTTGATAAAATCTCTCCAACAGATAGGAATAGAAGGAAGTTTCTCAATATGGTAAAGGGCATATAAGGAAAACCTACGGTAAACTTCTTACTCAATGGTGAAAGACAGAAAGCTTTCTTCCTGAGATCAGGAACAAGACAAGTGTGCCCATTGTCACCATTGTTATTCAATATAGTTCTGGAAGATCTAGCTAGAGCAATTAGGCTAGCTAAGGAAACAAAAAGCTCCCAAATAGGAAAGGAAGAACTAAAATTCCACTATTTGCTGATGGCATGATCTTGTATCTAGGTATCCTGAAAAATCCACAACAAAGCAATTAGTTCTAATAGACAAGTTCAGGAAAGTGGTAGAATACAAGGTTAATAAGCATAATCAGTATTTCTGTACACTACTATTAATAAGCATAATAGTGTTTCTGTACAATACTGATGTGCAATATGAGGAGGAAATCAGGAAAAATTCCATTTATTATATGAATGAAAACAATCAAATATTTAGGAATGAACTTAGCCAAGGACATAAAGGACATGTATTCAGAAAACTACAAAACATTTCTAAAATAAACTGAAGAAGTCTTATATAAATGGAACGATATTCCATCTTCATGGATTGAAAGACTAAATATTGTTAACATGTCAATTCTACTCTAACTGATTTAAATATTCACTGCAATTAAAATAAAAATCCCAACAAACCTTTTTGCAGAAATGGAAAAATGAATTATCAAATTTATTGAGATTGTTAAGGTGCCCATATAGCCAAAAAGTTTTTTAAAAAGAAGATTGAATTTGGAAGACACTCACTTCTAGACTTAAAACATATTACTTATCTACTGTGCTAAAAAGAGCATGATACTGGCAAAAATGTAGCCTCATTGAACAATGGAACTGAAACAAGAACTCAGAAATAGTCCCTCACATTTAGAGTCAAATGATTTTTGACAAGGCATTCAAGCCCTCCCAGCTGGGCCAGAAGATCTCTTCAACAAATGTTGGTGGGAGAACTGGATATCTATATCCAAAAGAAATAAGACCTCTATCTCACATCTTATACAAAAATTAACTCAAAATTGATCAAGGTCCTAAATATTAAAGTGATGACCATAAATATATTAGAAGAAATTTTAGAAAGGATATTCAAGATCTTGTGGAAGGTGGTGGTTTCTTAAACCTTACACACAAAGCACGAGCAACAAAGGGAAATATAGGTAAATGGAACCTCCTCAAAATTAAACATTTTTGCACCTCAAAGGATTTTGTCAAAAGGGTGAAAAGCAGCTGTCACTATGGGAGAAATATTTGGTAATCACATATCTGATAAGGGTTTAATAGCCATGATATGCAAAGAGATCATACAACTCAACAATAAAAAGACAATCTACCCAATTTAAAAATCGACAGAAGCCTTGAAAAGACAATTGCCCAAAAAAATACAAATGGCAAAAAACACATGAAAATATATTCAACATTATTAGCAATTAGGGAAATGCAAACTAAAACTACAATGAGACATCATTTCACAACTATTAGAATGGTGGCTATTAAAAACTTGGAAATCTGAAAATGTTGCAAAGGATGTGGATAAGAATGCTTATTCATGTTTGGTGGGAATGTTGACCTGCACAGCCATTGTGGAGAGCAGTTTGGCAGTTCCTAAGGAAGTTAAATAGAGACTTGCCATGGGACCCCACAATACCATTACTTGGTCTATATCCAGAAGAACTGAGAGCAGAGTCATGAAAAGACACCTGAACATCAGTGTTCATAGTGGCTTTATCTGCAATTGCCAAAAGTTGGAAACAACCCAAGTGTCCATCAACTGATGAATGGATAAACAAATCGTGGTGTATACACATGATGGAATATAACCCAGCAGTAAGAAGAAATGAAGTCATTAAGCATATGGCAACATGGCTGAACCTGGAGGACATTATGTTGAGTGACTCAAGCCAGACACAAAAGGACAAATATTGTATGATTGCTCTATTATGAACTAAATATATTGTGTAAACTTATGGAGTTAATAATTAGAATATAGGTCACCAAAAAATAGAAGGGGGGTAGAGAATTGAAAGCTGAGGGTTAATCTGTGCAGCACTGGTAAAAAGGATATTTGTAAATCTTTGGGAATGAATAGAAATAGTGAAAGCATATCATGGTGTCTTTAACTACCAGAGATATTATATGGGTATGACTGTGGTTGAACGGGAAGGTCTAAGTTTATGTATATTACTAGAAGGATAGCTAAAAGCTGTAACATGGGACTGTATAAGATAGTAAAACCACATGTAAAAGAGGAATATGTGTGATATTGCATATATAAGACTGTTTTAACAAAATATAAATACAAACAAACCAGAGAGAAGGAAGAAAGAATAGCAGCTCTGTAGGATGAGGGAAGCATAGAGAGATTGATAGGTGATGAATTTTGTTTGGTTGTTTTTTGTTTATTGTTATTATTGGAATAATGAAACTTCCCTAAGAATAGTTGAAGTGATGAATGCACAAATATGTGATTATTCTGAATACCATTGATTGTTTTGGATAGATTTATGCTGTATTAATAAGTATCAATAAAATTGGTTTGTTAAAAAAAAAAA
>JAQZBX010030346.1:0-26849 GCA_029593785.1 Cabassous unicinctus | reverse complement strand
AGAGAGAGAGGCAGAGAGAGACAGAGAGACAGAGAGAGACAGAGGCAGAGAGACAGAGAGAGACAGAGAGAGACAGAGGGAGACAGACAGAGAGAGAGCAGAGACAGAGAGCAGAGAGACAGAGGGAGAGAGACAGAGAGCAGAGAGAGAGAGACAGAGAGAGACAGAGAGAGAGGGAGAGAGACAGAGAGAGAGCAGAGACAGAGACAGAGAGACAGAGAGAGACAAAGAGAGAGAGAGACAGAGAGAGAGATGGGGAGCGGGGAGGACATAGGGACGGTGGGCAGGGGGCCCCGAGGGCTGCTGTGGAGAGGCCGAGGTCTGCAGGAGAACCCGCGTCGCCGCGGCCCCAGCCTCAGCCTCTCCAGCGCACCTTGACGGCAGCCGCCCCTTCCACCAGCGTCAGCCCTGGCTGACCCCGCACCCCTCAGCCGCACCCCTCGGGCAGCCTGGGTGGGTGAGGCCTGGCAAACAGCCCTGCGGCCTCCCCCCACCCCGACGCTGATCCTGGCCTCAGGGAAGACCCCTCCCGCCTTCCTCACCTGTAACTGGGGGTCACCTGGGGTGGGGGCAGGAGAGACCAGGTTTCCTGGCAGGCAGGGGCCGAGCCCGGGGCCTCGCGCTGTTTCTTTCACTCGCTTCTCAGGCCTCTCAATAGAGGGGTGCTGTTGGGGTCCCCTCCATAGATGAGGACGCCAAGGCTCGGGTGGGGGTGACCTCCTGGGATCCCACAGTCGTGGGTGGGGAGCCGGGGCCCGAACCCTAGAAACCAGTGCCTCCTCTTCCAGGGACACGAGTGCCAAGCTGGCCCCGTGTTAGCCAGTTTTGAGACCCCCCTCTAAGCCGCATCTGCTTCACGTTCTTGAACAGGGTTCCCCATTTCCTCAAAGGCTTGGTGTCATTGTGCTCAATGTGTGGGGGAGGGGCAGGGGCAGGGATCCCCTCCCCAGCTGTGTGTGCACAAGCCGCCTCCTGCAGGAAGGTCCTGTCCATTCCTGGACCCCCTGAGCCATCAGAATGGGGTCCTGCCCCTCCACCCTCACCGTCTACCCTCACTGCCATCATCTCTGCTGGGACGGCGGCAGTAGCCCCCTCCCTGGTCCCTCATCCCCACGGGACACCCCAGGAGGGACACCCACCCCGGGGGCCTTATTAACCCTGTAACTTCTGCTCTGCCTTCAACACCAAGCTATGGCCATGTCAAACACTCTTTCTTACCTCAGAGCCTTCTGACATGCTGTTCCCCTTCCCAGAATACCCTTCCACCCTCTGTGAACAAACTCCTGGTGGATTCTTGAGACTAAAGTACTGCCTCCTCAGGGGCTGTCCCCAAGTCTCTCCCCCCCCAGAACAGGCCCCCTCTGGCTCCCCTCCAGCTCTCACTACGAGGCTTTGCCAGGCTCCGGGTGCTTGGCTCTCAATGTGGACTGTGGGGTCCACCAGGCAGCATCAGTATCTCTGCTGGGTCCTTGGCGCCCTGCACTCTCGGGGACGGGGAGCCCGAATCTGCAGACCCCAGGCAGGGGGACAGCCACGTGCCCTGCAGGGGGTGGGGGTCACCAGCGGGAAGTCTGTGGAGCCATGAACTCTGACCTCCAACCCTGGGGTACGAAGGCACCAGATAAGAACGTGGGGAGACTTGTTCCTGGGGCTACCAGATGCCCCCACCCCACACCCTTCCTTCACCCCACGACGGTGTCCCCTGAACTCTGTGCTAGGGGCTGGGCCACAGGGAGAGACCCCACCCCGTTGGCCAAAGGCCCCACAGGAAGTTATGCAGGGCGCTTTTCCCAAGCTGGACCTCAGGCTGCACTGAACGTCCAGGCCTTTTCACGCCCTTTTGGACTCTGGACCCGGCCCGGGAGCACAGAGGTGAGTCAGGAAGGGCAGGGGAGCCCCACGCACCGGACAGAGGCCTGGGCTGGAGGGTGTGTGCAAATGGCCTGAGGCAGCCGCAAGAGGGGGCCGGTTCCCTGCTCCCACGAGGGTGCACTGGGCCTGGCCGTGGGGCTCCCTCTCGGCCTGTTGGTTCCTTCCCTCCTGTGTCCGAGCCTCTCTCCGCGGCCTTTGCACTCAGCCTGGGCGGCCCAGAGCCTGCACCTGGAGGGGCCACAGAGCCCGCGTGGTGTGGCCGCAGTATCTGGGGAGGGATGCTCTCAAAAACACCCACCCCAGTCTGGGAATCCGAGACCCATGGCCAAGACCTTCCTCCCTGGAGCGGCTGGTGAAGCAGGAGCTCAGGGCTGGAGCCGGGAGCCCAGCGGAGTCCCTGGCGGCCGAGCAGCTGTGTGCTCTGGGGCCAGCGGGTTCCCTTCCCTGAGCCGACCTCGCGTAAGAGCAGGGGCGGTGGGCCTTGCTCTGCCAACCTGCTGGCCTGTGGGGGAGGCAGGATGCCAAAGCCCAGGTGTGCGCTCAGGTGCGCTCAGGTGCTTGGGCGCCCCTGGTGGGGGCCCCAGCTCTGCCGCATCGTGGGCCTGCTTCCTAACTGCCTGGGGGAGCCTGAGACGTAATCAGGGGACACGTGGGGAACGCTCAGAGCAGCGCTTCTGGACTCCCATTATTTGCTGAATGCTGGATTTCCTGAAATGCCCACCAGGTCCTGTAATACGGCTGCTCCGCACGTGACCTGGAGGCCTGGCCACTGCGCCAGTGGAAGGGCAGGCGACTGAGAGCGCCGCCGGCCAGCCCCAGAGAGGGGCCACTGGGAGGGCTGTGAAGTGCCAGGGCCGCCCGCCCTCACCCGGCCAGGAGCTCACGTCAGGGAGCCCCGGTGGCGTCACCCAGTGCTTGTCCTTCCCCTGACCCACCAAGGAGGGGAAGCGAGATGATTGAAGTCATTTGCCACCCACACAGCTAAGAATCCTTCTATTAGGGTGCAGGGATCAAGATGCCAAGTGCCCCCACCCCACCCCACCCCAGGTGCGGGGAAGGGGCCTCTCTCACCTGGGAAGCCCCGGGCCAGCCTCGGCTGGAGGTGTGCACCCTGCAAATCTACGCCAGGACAGAACAGCCCATTGCTGGATGACCAGACCAGCAGGGCTGCTCATTCTGGAGTTCTCTTGAATTCTGGAAGGTTCCCTCAACACTGAAAAGGGCATCCCTTTCCTGACTTGCATCTAGGGCTTCACAGTTCCAAACCTCATTTTCCTCATCTGCCCGTGGGGATCTCCATTTGTGCCCCAGCTCCCCTCTCCCCATTGGAAAAGGCTCCTCCTCCATCCTTGTGGCTCGGGGGACTGTCAATCACAGCTTTCTCCCCACCCCTGGAGTGGCCAAGTCCATGGAGATTGGCTCAGAAAGTGAGCGTGTGACCCACACAAAGCCAACTGGACCCTTCCATGAGCGTTTTACACAGACCCTGGGAGAGGGCTTGTTGCTGGAAGGACAAGGGAAGAGGGAACTATTTGGGTTTTTCATCCCCAGCAGGGAGGGAGATGCTATCTGCAGCAGGAGAGAATGAGGCCAGTGTACAAGGAGAGGCAGGGGGAAGCGGAGATGGGAAAAGATGGAGAAAGAGACTCAAAGATGCAGCCCTGCCCAGAGTCTCCAGAACCCAAAGGTCCTTGTTAGCTTAGGCTTATCGGATCCCAGTTGTCTGCAACCCAGACACTTGACAGAAAATTCCTTTCTCCCAGGAAGAACAGACCAAGCAAGGAAGGCTTCATGGAGGAGGTGGCACTGGGGAAAAGGCAAGTCAGACAACAGGTGTGTGTGCAAAACGCGTCAGAACATCCACTGCCAACCCTGCCAAGGGCTTCGCACACGTGGCCTCTGGTCCTCACGACAGCCACAGGCCACGTTTTACTAGAGCCACCTCCCAGATGAGCAGGCCCAGAGTCCACCAAGATCCCAGGTGGTGAGTGGTGACGTGTGGGCCAGAAACTGCGGCTGCCTGCCACCAAGGCTGCTGCTCTCCCCTCCCTCAGCTCCCGTGAACAGAGTCTTGCTGGAGTTGGCTAAGGGAGGGAGAAGGTACCGGAACATCCCACGGAGGCAGCGTCTGCACAGCTCTCCGCTGGGCCACACTGGGTGAGCGTCCCTCAAAGAGGAGGACAGGACACTGTGGGCCCCTGGAATTCAGGTCTGCTCTGGTCTGCAAGTCCTGGGGGCTACACGTGCGTCTCCCCTTAGATTAGGAGGTCCTGGCAGGCGGGGTCTCGGGACCCCCACGCACAGGGTGTGCTTGGCTTAGAGGAAGGCTTGGGAGACATTTTTGGAATGAAGTGGAAGGAGTGGGGCAGTTCGGCGCCTTCCCCAGAGGCCGACAGCGAGGGGCTCAGGACTGGGGTGTCAGTCCCACCCCCTGGGCACCCCCTCCCGTGGGGGAGGCAAACATGGACAGAGGCAGGGAGAAAACATGAGCTACAGGCCACAACAGGGAGGGAAACTTGGGAGAAGGGGCAAGGTGAGCAGGGTGGGAAGGCTTCCTGGAGGAGGTGGCCTTGCGCTGACACGACAGCAACAGCGAGCGGGGTTCCAGGGGGCGGAAGCAGAGCCAGATGTGGAGGGGCAATGGCGGGGTGAGGTGGAGTGGGGTGGCGCATTAAGTACAGACAGGAAGCGGCAGGTGAGAGGCAGGAGAGCTGGGTTCCGGCAGCAGCCCGGGTGCGCTACCTGGTCACAGGCGCCCCCTGGTGGCCACGTGGAGGAATGACAGGCAGTGAGGCACAACCGGCGGGTCCCAGCCCCTAAGACACACGCAGGGGCTTGTGTAGGATCACCATGTTCCAGCACGAAGGCCCTCTCCAGAGACCCCCTGCTAGTGCTCACTGGGGAGCCCTCAGCATACCCGAGGTGCCCTGTCCTCACTGGGGGTGCCTGGGGTCAGCTGGGATGCAGGGCCCTGGACAGAGTGCCGGGGGTCCAAGTGGACCACACCCCGTGCTCCCCTCTGGGCCCCCATCCTGCTTTCTAAGCGTTCCAAGTGCCCAGGGCGCCCCCTTCACCGGCGCCTCTGGCTGAAGGTACTGCCCCTGCCTGGAGGCCCCTCGGGCCGGGTGAGCTGCAGGCTACCGGCTGTGCTTCTGGGGGGTCAGCTCTGCTTCTGGGGGGATGTGGGAGGGCTCCCTCCTGGCCTGTCCCTGTCCCTTCTGCCCCCGCCTCTCTCCCCACTCACCTGTCATGACAGACCCAGCGTGTCCTGGGGACAAAGCCCGAGAGGCTCCTAACACAGAAACCCTTCCTGGCAGGGCAGAGAGCCTGGCCGGCTCCTGGCCTCACACGCGTGGCCACACTGGCCGCTGGGTCAACACACAGCCAGACGCCTGCAGGGCCGGGGCTCTCCCTGCACCCCTTCCTGCCCACCAAGCTGGGCGGTGGGGGGGGGGCAGGGTGGCCACATCGGCTCCAGTGAGAAAGTGTGATGGGCACAGTGCCATGCGAATGCTTTGACCCCGCGGTGGTCTTGTTCGCCAGAGACCCTCTTCCGGATTGAGGCAGCAGACCACGGGGCGGCCAGTGCCTCAGGGAGAAAGCCGGAAGTGGGAGGAACAGGGTCCGCTTCGCAGCTTTTGAGAGAGGGGGGCTTTTACACTCCAGCGTCTCAAGCCCTGCAGGGCTTGAGCAAAGAGCTGCTGTGATGTGCAAGAGGCAATCCCTGCGTCTCGCTAGACGGAGCTCAGACTCGTGGGCCGAGGACCCACGGTTACAGCCAGGGCCTCCCTGTGCCTGCCCCAGCTGAACCCGGGCCGCGAGGCGGCAGGGACCCATCCCGATGGCGCCCGGGAGCTGCCGTCTCCCGGGGCGGGGGGTCTCTGAGCGGCGTCTGGGCACGTGGGCCCAATCCTGCCCCAGACAGCGCAGGAGCTGGGATGTGCTCCCCAAGCCCCCGTGGGCCTGTCGGGGCTGCAGCCAGCGGTTGGGGCCCCAGCGATGGTGGCAGAAGGGCCGCGCAGCACCGTGGCCCAGCTCCACGGAGGAGCGAGCACACACAGCCGCGGCGACCTGCCAGCGTGTGGAGGCCGAGGCCATGGGACCAGCCCTCGCCCCTGACGCCCTGGGGGGTGCACGTGAGGGTCCCTGAACTGACCAGTGCTCCCACTACCACCCAGAGGATCGGGGACTCGGAACGGATGGGAAGCTTCGTCGGAGAATGGGAAGAAAGTTCCGCCCCTGGCATCCTGAATTTGCGGCCTGGGGCTGGTACCAGCGACGGGAAAGGGTGGGCCTTGCCCGGCTACCTCGACGCCCCCGGGACGGCGAAGCCCCCGCGATGCCTCTCGGCCGGGACGGCCCCCAGGCCCCCACTAGGAGAGGCGGGCCGGGGTCTGGGGTCTGAGTTTACCTGTCGCTCCCGTTCCAGGCGCATTCAAACTTGTCAAAAATGCAGTCGTTTTCATACAGGGAACAGAGCTTGCTCCGCAGGTAGTCGTGGACCTGGTGAGAGGGGGCGCGGTGAGCGGCGGGGGCGCCGGCGGCACGGCCCCTCCGGGAGGAGGCTGTTGCAGAGCGGCCAGGGCGGCTGTGCCCTCCGGGGTCCTGCCCGGGCTTCCGACTCAGGCCCACTCCTCTGGAAGGGCCCAGAGCCCCCGCACAGGGAAGGCTGGGGACTCTCGGGGGCCCACAGGGACCCCTGAGCTGTGCTCAGAGAGGGGACACCAGGGGACAGTCACAGTGACAAAGGGACACCAACAGCGCGGGGGGCCAGGACCGCCTGGGTCTGAAACCTGGCTCTGCCCCTCCTGGCTGTGCGGCCTCGGACGAGTGACTGCACCCCTCTGGGCACAGTTTCCGCCTCAAGGGTTGATGAGCACACACGTCAGGGGCACTTCTGGGATCCACTGCAGGCGACTGCTCAGTGGCCGACACGTCCTCTGCATGGTGACCACCAGCGAGGAAAGGGCCTTGTGCCGCGGCTTCCCAGGTGCCATCTTGGAACCCCTCCAATTGGCAGACACTGAGGCTCAGAGAGGTGTGGTAAGTGTCCCGAGGTCACACAGCTCATAAGTGGCAGAGCTTCACCCCACAGGAGAGGTGGAGCTGCCCGGCCCTACAGACCCTACAGGCCCTGCACCAGAGCTCACGGGCGGCCCTGGGCGGCAGGCGGGGCAGGTGACTGGGTCACCTGGTCTCCACCCCCAGCTCTGCCACGTCCCAGCTGTGCACCCAGTGAGCCTCAGGGTGCCCATCTGAAACCGGGGATCAGCAGAGCACCCCGACAGGAGCGGGGGGATTAAGCCAACGAAACACCAAGCACCAGACAGGTGTTTGCTGCCCCAATCGAAGGGTGGAGAGAGTGGTACTTCCAACTCCTGCTGGGCAGTGATGGGCAGCAAAGCAGGGCTCAAATGCAGGGAGGAAACCGGAGGGAAGGGGAGAGCAGGGTGCTGCTCCAGGGGGAGCCACGAGGCCTCTCCAGGGGGCTGAGGTGGTCGCACCTCCAAATGAAGGGAAAATCACGTTTTAATTGGTTTACCTTTTGAGGGTCTCATGATTTTCTGCCTGGGAACCTCCTGTTCATCTCAAAAAACCCAGCTAGAAGGACACCTCCTCTGGGCAGCCACCCTGGATTGCCCCAGGCTGCACCTTCTTGCCTTCCCTCTTCCTCTTTCCACAGTACATCAGATGCACCCACGGCTCCTGACCCTCAATTACTGTGTCACTCCCTCTGCCCGGACTTCTCGCCCCCTTGGTCTTGCCGTGGTGGCTTCTTCGGGTCTCGGCTGCGATGCCCCCTCCTCAGAGGGGCCTTCCTTGACCACCCCACCCAAGAAGCACTTGCTCCCCTGCCCCTCCTGCAGTGTCTGCACCCTGTTCGTTTTTTTCAAGACACTTATCACAATTTGTCACCATCAGTCTGTTACTCTCCCACTGGTGGTCTCAGCTCCCCCCACTCACTGCTGAGGACACCTTTAGACGCCACCCTCCTGACAACTCCAGGCCTGGCTGCCCCGCTGCCCATGTGATGTCCCAGCATGGACGCCCACGAGCCACCTCCAGGACAGCGGTGCTCCCTGAGCTCTGCTCCCTCCAACCCCCACCCGCCCCCAGCCTCCCCGGGCAAAGGCCAGAAACAGCAGAAGCCTTGGTTTCTCTTGTCCGTCGGGAATCCAAAGATCCAGACCCGGCTGCTCTGCTCCCCACACCCCACACCAGCACCCTGGCCCCCGACCCCCGTTCCATCTCCACAGGCAGCCAGACGGCGCCTTTTAGAATGGGAGTGGGATCACCTCACACCTCTGCTCAGAGCCCTCCAGGGCTGCCAAGTCCCCTGGGGCTCTGCCCTGTCACCTCTCTGACCTCAGCCTCTTCTTCTCTCCTCCACGCTCATCTGTTCCAGCCCAGCTCCTTGCTGTTCCTTGAACACTTCTGCCTCAAGGCGTCTGCACTTGCCGGTCCCTCTGCAGGACCTCCCTCCAGAGGGCTCGCTCCCAGGCTCCCCCCCAGGCCTCAGCACCCTTATTGTCTCTGCCTCAGCCTGGCTTTGCTTTATTTGTTGCACTTTTGCAGCCTGTGATTACTTTATTTGTCTATTTGCTCAGCTGCTGGCAGAGGGTCCCCACCAGCAGGAATCCCTCTAGGCGGGGCATATTTGTCTTGTTCCCACATCACAGGAGCTCACCCCCCACCCCCGTCTTTTATGAGGGGCTCAGGGCTCTGCGCACGGGTGGGGTGGTCCAGGGAGGGCCTGCAGCCAGGGAGGTTGTGGTGTGGGAGTGGAGGGGGCTGGGGGCAGCTGAGACGGCCGGGGAGGGAGAGGCAACGCGGAGCCCACTGCAATTCCAGCCGCTTCTGATCCAAAATCCGCATGGATGAGGCCTCGCAGAGGCCCCGGGACAGGGGGCGGGACCGGGAGTCACCACTTAGGAAATGGTGAGGAGGGGTCCCTGGAGCAAGGAAGCAGGGGCAGCCCCCAGGGAGCTTGGGAGGGAGAAAGGCTGGTAAACCCGTACAGTGTGAGGGTGTGAGGGCGACACAGGAAAAGTCTGGAAAGGGAAACAGAATGGGGGGCACTGCTGTTTATTTCACCCTTCCCCAGCCCGCTGCCCCCTGGGTATCCTGCTCCCCCTCAGTCCCCCAAGGACTCCTGCCCCCCCCCCGGTGAGCCCCGCCCCCCACAGCCACAGCAGGCTGAGGCTCACTGCCTTCCTGTCTGCCTGGGCCCCCTCCCGTGAGGCCACGGCTCCTCCTCCTCGCTGAGCCCCAGACCCAGAGCAGCCCGAGTGTGACAACTACAGTGGAGGGACAAATGCCACCTGCCTTCATCGCCCCCTCCTGTCTACTCAGCCGCGTGTGTCCTCCTCACTCCCAGCAGCCTTACTGCTGCACTCATCCAAACATGCTTGCTGTTCTCTCTTCTGCCCTCTGGTGGCAGGGTCAGGAAGAGCTCGGGCTCTGGAGAGACAAAAACCTGAGCTGCAGTCTAAGGTCTGCTGCCTACCAGCTCTGTCACCACGGCTGTTAACTCGATTTCCTCCAGACAAAATGGAGTGGCGAGAATACCAGCCCCACCTCCCTGGGCAGCTGGGAGGCGTAGATGAAGCCAAGTACGCAAGAACTTTGTTGAATGTGGCTCCCGCCAAGGGCTGGCTCATTCATCACCCACTCCCCACCCCTTTTCTCAGCCTTCCTAAATGACAGAAGCTGGAAACCTAATTACTCATTTTTCCAGCACCATGGTGGTTGACTATGGATCATTTTCGCCAATGAATTGTAAGACGTGTTCTGAGGAGGGTTCTGGGAAGGCTTTTCATATTCCAATAAAATATGCAGCAGACCCATCTGACAGTCTTTCACAATTCCTCCTACTTCCTGCCTGGAACAGAGGCATGGTGCCTGGAGGTACAGCAGCCATTTTGTAACCATGAGGTATCTCACAGAGAGGTGGAAAACTAACATCAAACGATGGTGGACGGAATCATGGAAGGAGCCTGGGATGTCAATGAGGTCACAGAGCCACTCACCATTCCTGGACTGCCCACTACCAGGCACCATGTCATGGAAGACAAACAAGTCCTGCAAGTCAGCCAGAAACAATCCTGCTACACAACTTCTGATGTAGAATGAGTAACCAGAAAATGTTGGCTTTTGGGTTGCTTTTATGTAATTATTATTTTAGAACCATTAGGTCAGCCACGCCAGGAGCCAGGCTCCCAAGGCCTTGTCGTTCTTTTACTTTTCTGGGTCCTTAAGTACTTTGAGAATCTCTGAACACTATAGACCCTTTCCCCCAAAATGCCCTTACAAAACACTGCTCATCATTTCAGGGGTTCACAGACCCTCGCTGACTACAAGGATGTGCCGGCCTGGGTAGGGGTTATTTTGTCCCTGTCCCCAGCTCAGGCCTCTGCCATTTCCAGAGAGGACAGGAGGAGCTGACACCTTCCTGGAGTGAGCAGTGTTTGGAGGGACCTGGGGGGCCTGGGGTGAGACGCCGGTGGGGGCTGCACGGCTACAAGTACACACACGTGGCAAACCACGTGGGTGGGAGGCTTGATGGCACTTTCATAGATGGGGCCTGAGGAGGCCCTGAGGAGGGTGGGAAGGGATCAGACCCCCAGGCGTGGCGCTCCCAGGAGCACCCTGTTCACACATGCCCCAGGTCAGACTCGGGGCTCCCCATCTTCCGAGCTCGGTGCCCCTTCTGCCTCACAGGACACTTCCCTCCCCCAGGCCTGGCAGGAGGCTGGGGAGGTGTGGAGCCCCAAATTCGTGCTCTGAATTGTGGCTCTGCTGTTGCCCAGCTGTGAGGCATGCCCATGTAAACTCTTGGGGTTCCCAGTTTCCTTTCTGCCAAATGGGGCTGATAGCACCCCGCTTGGCAGGGGCTGTGCGGAAGAGCGTGCCTAAGGCTTGGATTGGGCTGGGGTTTCTGGTGGAGTGTTTTTCCACTACTGCTGCCAGCTGAATCTGACCCATCCTACAAAACCTACTGTAAAAGTCACCTCCTCCAAGAAGCCTTCTGGATCTCCCCAACCAGAGGCATAGCTGGAAACAGGCTTCAAGCAGCCCCACCTTTCCTTCGGGTCCCCACGTTATGTGAACCTCATGCGGATTTTGCTTTCTACCCCCTAAGATATCTGGGTGGATCCTAATAGAAAAAGAATGCTTCCTTCCTCCACTCCAAATCTTTGAGTTCAGACTTTCCAGGAAGATGCCCTGGGCTGTGAGATTCCCTGTCACCCACGGTCCCTGCGCTCCAGGGAGCACAGCCTGGGCCTGGAAGGCTTGTGCCGAGGACTGGGGATTGCCACTGGCTCCTCGTCCCACCGCGTGGCCATCAGTGAAGGCTGCTTCCTGGGGGCAACGCCGAACTCCCTCTAGTGGTACGACGCAGACACTGGCTCCTGGAAGGAAGGCCACTGTCTGCACCCTCACATCGGGACCACCTGGCTGGACCCTCATCTTCCCCTCCCTGAAATGGAAGCCCCTGGGCCCCAGACCGCAGACTCAGCCCCAAGAGAACAGGCGACCGTCACAGCTTCCAGGGAGGCCGCGCCAGGCGGTCGGGGCCCGGCTGCCTCCTCTCCCGAGCCTCCTGTCTTCACCACCAGCGGGCACACGGAAGCTGGGAAAGCCCTTCCACGGAAGTTCACAGGGAAGGGAAGGGAAGCCTGGGGGTCCCAAGGCTGTGGCGCCCACCTGGTAGGTCTCGATGGGCCTTGCCTCCATGTTCAGATCCCAGACCTTGACCGTGAGGTAATCCCGCGTGAGCATGTACCGGCCGCTGTGGCTGAACTTCACGTCCGACACGGAGGAAATGATTTCCGAGAAGAAGGAGCGGTTACTGGGGTCCTCGGGCTCCTCAAACACTGCGGGGAGAGAGAAGCAACAGGGCCGCTGGGAGGCTGCGTCCATGGGGCGGAACAGACAGAGGACGCAGTGTCACCCTGGGCGCACACGGTCCGTTTGTTCATTTGCTCATTCACTCCATCACCAAACCTGTAATTAAATCCCTAAAAGGAAGGGGCCCCAGCTCATCCTCTAAACACCGAAGCGTCCCTTTGGGACAGCAATGTTTTTTGAGCATTTATTAGGAGCCAGGTGCTGGGCTGAGTTCTTCCCGTGCATTATCTCATTCAATCCCTGGAAAAAAATATATCAGGTTGGTGCTATTATGCCCATTGCAAGGGAAACCGGGGCATAGATGGCCGAGAACCACAGCTGAGATCTCAGAGCTGGAAAGTGGTGGAGTCTGTCTGTGTGAGCCCCCATCTGCTCTTGGTGTGCTATGCTCTACTGCCCCCTGGTGGTGACGGTGGACAGCAGTGTCGCAGAGGTGTCCCGACATTCGAAAATGTGCTGGACAGCGCCCTGGGCTGGGCTGGGCACTGCCTAGGGCTCTGGCACCAACTGGCCCTGACCCTTTCCTCTGCCCAGGGTGCACTGGAGATCCACAGCTGAACCCTGCTCACAGGTCGGTTCTGCTTGGCTGGTACTGGAGTTGTAACTAAGTCAAATCTGGCCACCCACAGAGGTGGCTCCAGTCTCCCGGTTGCTACCCGCCTGCCTATTATCTCAGACCAGCTGCCTCACTTAGAAAGTCACTCAACTGGCCCCTGAAGGCAAGAGAGTTTGTTGCCCCTGCCCTGACCACCCCAGTGTGGGATGGGGTGAGCCATGCCCAGTTTTCCCAGCAGCACCCCTCCCTCTTACCCTCAATAACCAGGCCTTCCTGGGGTTCAGAGGTTCTCCAGAAGCACGACCCAGCTCTCCCAAGCCCGCCAACACCCTCACTGGCCGAGCAGATCCTAAAGTGGCCCTGGTACAGAGTGGAAGTGGGGCTCCTGCTGGCCAAGCACTAACCCATCTGTACCTGGGCTGTGGAGAGGCCTGGGGATCCGCGGAAGGAGGACGGGGAGGTGGTGTGCCGGTGGGCCAGCCGGTACGGAAGGACTTGAACACTCTCACGACCCGGCCAGCGGTACCCGTGAGAACTGGCTGCATGGCGGCTCTGACGGGGGCCCATTCTGAGTCTCGAAGGCTGAGCAGGGAAGCAGAAAGCCTGACCACACCTCCCCCCGCTCGGGGAGGCTCCCTAGCGCCCCACTTCCTGCCTGCCACCTCTGGTCACGGGGTCTCCCGTCCTGCCCCTCAGGTCTGCCCTGGCCCTTACCCCCCACCCCAGGCAGGTGTCCTGTTCTCCCTCTCGTACGAGGCAGACGCTGCCCCGACCACCTCCTTTCCCAGAAATGCAGCCCTGGCCTAGAACCCCTCTGCAGGGTGGCAGGCGGTGGCTACCCAGATTGGAGGCACTCACGTACTCATGCATCCATCCACCCAGCCAACCAATCCACGTGGACTCCCCACCAGGCGCTCGGCTCTGCTCCAGATGCTGGGGACGGGGCCATGACCAAGAGAAGCCCTGCTCCGACGGAGCCACACTGTCCCCGCAGAGGCCCACAGTAGCTAAGAGACTGACCATACCACCAGGCAGCAGCAAGGCTAGGAAGCCAATAAAGCCGGGCAAGGGGACAGGGCGTGACGGGGTCATCATTTAGATGGACAGGGCCTCCACGGAAGAGGGCGGCTGAGCAGAGGCCTGACTGACTGAGGGAGAGAGCCATGGGGACGCCCAGGAGGGGGCACTCCAGGCAACAGGGGCAGCATGTGCAAAGGCCCTGAGGCAGCAACAGGGTGAGGCCAGTGAAGACAGAGAGGAGTGAGCAAGGGGCGGATGGCGGCCACAGGGCCACCCCATGCTGGGTCACGCAGGCCACGGTGAGGGTTAAGGATGTTACCCCCAGGTAGGTGGGAGCCACTGAGGGTCCAGGGACCGGAGGAGCCTAGGGTGCCCCTCTCACACAGGGGGAAGATTCCAGCACCTGGGAGGCCAGCCAGGGCTGCAGAAAAACCACATCACCACTGTCAGCACAGATGGAAGCCACCACGTACTGGCCCATTTGAAGAAAAAACAAGTTGGCCCCAATAGTTCCAAGCTGACAATGGGGAGAGCCACCCACAGGGCCAGAAAGGGCTCCTGTGCTGACCCCCTGCCTCTGGCAGCCCTGAGGTCCCCCAGGAAGGTAGGAAAAGAGCCATTTGGGATGGGCCCTCTGGAGAGAAAGGTCTTGAACACCAGTCCCTGAAGAGCAACTTGGAAAACCCAGGCCCAGGAGGACGTCTGTAATGACACTGAACGACCTTGCTGGCCTCTCGATTGGCCTCTGCCGAGCGGGGCTGTCTCCAGCTCCCGCGCTCGGCACCCCACTCCCCGGACGGGGAGTCCTGTTACAGCACCGAAGAGGTCAGATCCCGTTTTGGAATGCCAGTGGCTTCAGCGTGTCCGGCGCTGGATTAAATGATGATGAACCACGCTGTAAACACGCACTTCTCTAAGAAGAAACCCCGACCCACCCCTCACAATGCCCCCTGGTTTCCAGGCCCTGCCCCGAGCTTAAATTCTCTCCATCGCTCCTGGGACGCATTTCCCAGCAGGCTGACCTCTTCTCTTCCGAGAAGCACAGATTGAAGGGGCCAGAAGAACAACATCACAGCATGAGAACGGAAGCCGAGGCTGGGGCAGAGCGGGGCTGCCTCTGCGTGGCTGGCTGCCTGTCCTCCCTGGCCGTCTCGGGCTTCCCTGCCTCCAGGAGACCCTGCCTGGCAGGAGCACACGGTAAGTGCACGAGGAGAACATCCCCTCCCCCTTTCCGGAGGTTCCCTTGGGCTCCACTGTCTGAGGCTGAGTTGGTCACAGGATCACAGGCAGCCCTTGGCCTTGACCGCGGTGGAGGCAGGTCACAGAGGAAGGGGCTGTCAGCCAAGAGTGGGACGTGACCCTGCTGGCAATAGGGAGCCATAGAGGACTGGAAGCAGGGGAAGGCATGCTCAGATGTGGTTTCTCCAGGATCCTCTTCCCTGTGGTGTTGAGGAGACTGGATGGGATAGGGGGACGGTGACAGCAGGGAGAGAAGTATGGGTCCAGGGCAGGGGGAAGGTAGGGCTATAGGTAGGGCAGAGAGGAGAGAAGCAAGAATTGGTGAGAGATGGAACTGCCAAGGCCAGGTGACAGGCTAGACAAGGGTGGGAGTGCCAGCTGGCAACACGCCAGGTGCCATCCCTGGTGAGACCCCTGAGCTCCCCCAACAGCCCTAGGGACCAGCGCTATTGTTATCCTTACTGCTTGGTGAGGAAACACAGCCCTCACCACAGAGAGGTCAGGCGACTTGCCTGTGCTCACACAGCAGCTGAGGGGCGGATGCTGGATTCTGTCAGACTGTGCTGTACTCAGAGTTGCCTTGCCCAGCCCCCGCTGGCCAGGTGCCCACCAGCCCATCCTTTCAACGCTTGTATGACAGGAAAAGTTATTTAGTGTTTTACTTCAGAGGAAACAAAACCCCTTGCAAAGTTTCTGGGGGCATTTAACATCCCCTGATATATATTAAAACGGGATGTTAAATGCAACGCATCCTGCTGTCTCAGAACTTCAGCAGAGACCCGAGACCTAGAACCAAAGGCACAGCGCCAAGAGCCCAGGTTTTAAAGGCGGACCACCTGCCTGGGGCTCGCACGTGGAGACCCCTGAGCGGCCCCTCTGATGTTCCCACATCTCCTGTCCCCACACAGGTGCAGAGGCCAAGGGGTCCCCCTGGAGACGGCTGGGAGTGCTGGCCTCTCCCCCCCTTGTCTTCTCAAGGGGGGAGGGCGCCTCCCTATCCAGATGGCCTAGAGTTAGAGATGTGTCACCTGGATTTTGGGGGACACAGGGTGTGGCAATTTGAAAACATGGCCCCCGAGTTCTTTGACACACCTCCCATGGAGCCTGCCCTACGGAATCCGGACCTGCCAATTCCCGGTGCCGTGTGAGCGATTCTGGTAAGTCTCTTAGTATCGACTCACAAATGTGTGTATGTGTGTATAGCCTGTCGGCCTGTTCTCTGGGAGCCCTGGTTCATACACGCTCCAATGGAAAAGCCATCTCTGAGTTACCGTCCTGAGCCCTTCCGCCTTCCACTGCCGCCTGCTCTCAGCCCCACTCCAGCACGAGGCTGCTGGTGCCCGAGAGGGAGGACGGGGCACGGGCACCCATAAGCAGCTGCTGGCTCTTCTGGCTTTCACGACCCCGAAAACCGGATCCTTCGGGGAAACGAGAGGCTCTGGGGGGTGAAGACGCAGCGACCACATTCGTGGGCAACTTGCCAACGGTCCCACCCAGGCGCCCGTGCCTGCCTTGCCAGCCGCTGGGCTCTTTGCCTGGGTGCTGCTAGTGGAAGTCCCCCGCGGGAGGGAGAAATCTCATCAGGACCCTCCTCCCCGAAGCTGCAGAAAAGCAGAGGCCCCGCAGAGGCTCTTTCTAACAGAGGGGTCCTGCAAGGCCCGGGACTTCACGAACATCTCTCCATCCTGCAGGAGTTACCCTTAGCCTCCCAAACGCCCTACATAATAATGTTTTGTGCCCTGAGGATGATAATTAAATTGGCAGCTTTGTTTTCTGCAGGTACAAATATCTGGTATTTTTCTTTGTTAAGTCAAAAAAGGAACCAGGTCATTTCCTTCTTCTCTCAGATGCCTGGAGTAAAGAAAGAAAAATTTCAATGCTTGATTTCTTTCCTCAACTAAAACGGTGAGATTCTGTGTTCGCATTACATGAAGCTAATTGTACCTAACGGGCCTGGAGACCTAAGGTTTGGGAGGAACGACCCCAGGCCACTATGTGGACTGAAACGAGGGACAGAATCCCAGCAGCGAGCTGGTGGCCTGTGCCCTCGCCACTGTGTAAGCCCCGGCCCGGCCCCCCGGTAAGCGCCGGGAACCCAATCTCCACTGAGCCAGCGTTTCTGCCAAGAGGGGTCAGAACAGCCGCCGAGCAACAAACACGCCAGGAAACGTGCGTTTCTTGCACGCCTGACTCTGCGCCCCTCTGACTGAACCCCCGGGGCTGGTCTCTGCTCAGGCCCGAGCCTGCCCTGCACTCTGCAGACTTCCCAGCAGGCCTCACGGGGCGTGGGACGTGCCACCCGCCCTCGAAGCTGCGGGGCAACTGGTCAGCTTCAAGGAGGAGCAAACCAGCCTCAGCGCTGGGGAGGAGGCCGGAATCGGCAGCTGAAAGCAGAGCCGAGCAGCTGGGTCCGTCATCAGCCAGTTCTGGCCGGACAGGGCCGGCTGCTCTGTAAGGACGAAAGGACCAGAAGCCCAAAAAGTACGGGAAGAAATACTGCTGAGCTTGCGAGATTGTATCTGAAGGTTCTGGCTTTCCTTTCTAGACCTACCCATGAAATGTCTGATACATCTGTCTAAGACAGGAAAGCTGACTCTTCCTCCTCAATCCCTGTACCGCCCCCCACCCCACCTAGGGAAACCAGCTCCCCCGTCCCCCAGGCCCTTCCTAAGAGAGGAGGAGGAGGGAGGACTCCCCTCTGACTGACAGAGCCGCTGAGGACAGTCACAGTAATTACTGCTGGGAACACGCCCCAGAGCCCAGTGACTTGTGATCCCCCAGCTCCCGCCTGCGCCCCTCCCACCACTAATCATTTAAACAGCAGAGGGCTCTGAATCAGCAGAAATCTTGATCCTGTTTCTTTTTAATGATTTTGCGTCATTAAGGCTCAGGGCCCTAGCCGGTTCTCTGACATCATACCTACGGGGCATCTTGAGGTGTCCCTGTCACACATGGGAGAGGGGTGAGAAGCCTCCACTTCCTGTTCTCTGCTCAGGCCAAGGTGGGGGGGGGGCCCAGGAAGCCCCACCGAGGCGTGGGGCACATAGGCTCTGAATGACGGCACCCAACCTTCCTCTCCAGCCTGATACACAGTTCTGATGGTATCCTTCTTCTGTCAGAAACCCTCCATGGCTCCCCAGTGCCCACAGGATCAAGGCTCCAACTCCTTGTCCCTAACAAGGTTCTTCATAACCTGGCCCCAACCTGCCGCTCAGGCCTCACCTCCAGCAGCCAGGGCTCCAGGATTGGGACAAGGGCGGCTTGGGGAGGGGCTGGGACACAAAAGGTGAGGAGGCACTCGTTTCAGGAGACGCTGAAAGGGCACCTCGTTTGCCCCCACCTTGCCCCTGCTCCACCACACACCACAGCAGAGAAGAAAGAGCAGAGAGACTTTGGGCTCAAAGCCCACCTCCACGGCTCCCACTCTCGGGACCTCAGGCGAGCCCCTCGACCTCCCTGAGCCCCAGTTCTTCCATCTGGAAACCGGGCATAACAGAGGTGGTGCCTGGAAGGCACCGGGCCCAGGGCCCACTTGGAGCAGCTGCTCTACAAAACCGGATAGCTGCTCTCCAGTTACCTCATGCTGTTTTCTCTCCCTGAGATGCCCTCCCCACTTTTGGCCCCTGTCTTTCCTGCCAGCTCCTAGAGGGCCTGGCAGCAGCCTCTCCTTGCTCCAGCATTACCCCAGGACGTGCACGCCTCTGTCGGCACCGGCGCTGGGAGGAGCCTGTGCAGCAGCAGCTGGAGGAAAGCTGGGCTTCCGGATCCCAGGGTAGAAGGTCTGTGTGCCTGGGAGACCCTGGGGTCCCTGGCACCCCCACTGTGGGGAAGGGGCCTCCAGCAAGGCCACGTTTCCCCTTGCCTGCCACGGTCAGGAGGGCTGAGGCTGGGCAGGGTGGGGAGGGGCATGATAGAGCCTCACCGCCAGGGGAAGAGTTGATGGTTGTCATCCCTGCTTATAACTGCCCTCTGTTTTCCCGAGTCTCAGAATTCCCAGGCCACCCTAAGGACATGCCCTCCCCATGAGAACCCCCGGGGCAGCCTTCCCTGACCCCGCCCTTCATTCAATCCACCAGCATAACCACTGGACTCCGACCACTGGACATGGGAGCTGCCCACCGCACCAGGCACCAGCACCCCTCGCCTCCCTGGCTGGCCCCCCGCCCACCTTGCCCCTCCGTTTATTCCCTGTTGATAAGGCAGACGAAAGCACATGCATCAAGAATGAATCCATGAAGATAAGCGAGAGCATCAGGCAACCGGTACGACATGAAAAGCCAAGGCCGTGGCCGAGGGCAGAACTCCAGGGGCCACCGACAGTTAAAGGGCAGCGGGCAAAGGACCCAAGGAAGGAGACCGAGTGCCACCCCTTCTGCAGATGGGGTGCTGCAAGTGCTCAGGGGAGCGGTGGGCCCAGTCACGCCCCCTTTCAGAGGGAGCCCGAAGCTCTTGCTCTTGGGCTGCCAAGCCTCTCATGTGGATGCTTCCCGCCCTGTGCCTCGCCTTCCACCCTGCTTTGCTCCTGGCACACAGCCCTCCCAGTCCAGCCTCAGGGCCTTTGCACGGGCTCTGCCCCCACATGACTGCAGGCTCCCCCCAGGGGGCAGCTGGGTCTGGTCTTGCTGCTCCAGATCCATTACCAGGGATGCCTGGGGGTCTACCCCACACAGCCCCTTTAACCCATCCTGGCCGGCCCACAATTCCCAGTAAGAGCTCTCAGGTCTCATGGCCTCTGTGAAGACTCAAGTGAGAAAGCGCTCAGGCCGGTGAGCACGAGCTCCTCGAGGCCCTCTCCTGGCTCGGCCAGCTGAGGCCTTGAGCAAAGGTCGTAGCCTCTTTGGGCCTGGGCCTCAGTGTGGTGGACGGAAGGACGGCCCCCGGGTATGTCTTGTATGGGTTGAACTGTGTCCCTCCAAAGGCACCTTCAAGCCCTAAGCCCCAGTCCTGGGGGTGCTAATGTGTAAATGAGGTCTTTGGGGATGTGATTAGCTGAGATGAGGCCCAAGTGGACGGGGTGGGCCTGATCTGACAGGATTGGGGTCCTTGGGAGAGAGGGAACTTGGACGCAGCTAGTCAGACTGAGACGAGAGACACAGGCACGTGACGGATGCAGGGCCTGCGCTACGCTGCCACGAGCCAAGGCATGCCTGGAGGGCCACCCACCAGCTGCCGGGGAGGGGCGTGGGAGGGCGTCTCCCCTAAGACAGGCGCGGCCCTGCCGACACCTGGGTGCCAGCTGCCAGGTGAGAGATTCCTGTTGGCTAAGCCACGGAGCCCGCGGTTCTTCATGACAGCAGCCTGGGCACACTGCGCCACGCCCTGTCCTGACCCCCACGACCTGCAAGCGCTGCCTTCCACGGCAAAGGGCACGTGGAGGTAAGGACGTCGGGGTGGGAGGGCCTCTGGATGAGCCCGACGCAATCACGAAGGTCCTCGTAAAATGGAGGCAGGAAGAGTCAAGGCAGGGGGAGGAGATGGAAGCGGAGCGGAGCGTTTTGGAGGTGGAGGAAGAAGCCACGAGCCAGGCAGACGGAAGAGGCAGGGAAACTATTCTCCTCTGAAGACTCCAGAAGGCACCGGCCCTGCCGACGCCTTGGCTTTAGAGTCCGACCTCCAGAAGCGGAAGAGAATTAAATTTGTGCTGTTACTGTGGGAAGACTCGGTTTCCCTGCCTGCAAAGTGAATCTCGTGACTCGGCCAACACAGGGTCGTGCTGTAGACTTGATGAGATGAAGCGTAGGACAGCGCCTGGCGCGTGCGGAGGGCTGTCAACAGATGCGAGCTGCTCGGGGTAAATTCGCCCCGTCCCGGGGCCGGCACATGGCAGGGGTCCCGGAAGGAAGAGGCTCATTGCCGCGGAGCCTGACAGACCTCCGTGCGCCCTCCAGGCAGGCTCTGTGCTGTCACAAGCAGAAATAACTGTCTATTTTGAGGAAGCATTTACAGCTGTTTCCATGGTTACCCTGTCAGGATGACAAGCAGACAAAGACCCGTGTTTCCACTGCCTGGGAGAGAGGGGAAGCGGGCGGGCGGGACCAGAGAGGCCCTGCACCCAGTCCGCCTGGCGGGGAGGGGTCCTGAGGCCCCTCACGTCTCGGAGCCTCGGTTTCCTCATCCAACCACCAGAAGAGATAAACCTCCCCCTGTGATCAGTGAACAGAAACGACCGCTTCACCCTCTTGGGGGGATGAGGCTGTAACACTCCCCACCGGGAATGTCACAATCAATCCGTGTCTGAGTTTTGGGCGGTAACTAGCTAATCGGACAGAATCAAGAGGGGAAAGAACGAGCTCCAATCCCCAGGGCTCTCGTCACAGATTCACACCCTGGGTTTCAGTTTGCTGAAGGTGGCCGAGGCAACATACCAGAAACGGCTGGCTTTCACCACGCGGAGTCACGAAGCTACAAGCTTCCAGGTCTGAGGCCATGAAAATGCCCAGATCAAGCGACCGGCAGGTTCGCCTCCCCGCCAGGCTGCAGCTGGGCCGCGTCTGCCGCTCTCTCCTCCTCGTTGCTTTCAGCTTCTGGCCGCCTCCCGGGGCCCCTCTCTCAGCTTTTTCTCCGCGTCTCTGCATGTTTCTCCCATTTATAAAGGGCTCCAGTGAGAGGATTAAGACCCACCTGGGTCACGCAGTCTAATCCAAGGACCTCAGAGGATGTAATTTAACCACAAGGTCCCACCTATGATAGGTTTCCACGCACAGGGAATGGATCAGCTCCGAGGACGTGCGCTTCTGGGAACCACCCAGCTTCAAACTGTCACCTGGTCACTGGGAACTGGCTGCCCACTGGGTTTCTCATGAGAACTAAGGGCAAATGCACTTTGGAGAAAGCGTGCAGAAGGACAGGTATTTCAATGTCTCACTCCTTATTTATAGCAAATTACAGGAAAAGGGAAAATAGAAGATGGAAAGGTGTGTTAAAAGACTGGTGAACCATGCAGTTAATTTTAAATCCTTTCATTGTCATTGAAGAGAAAGCTTCTGGGTAGGAAATTGAGTTTGAGAATGAAAAAAAGTTCTAGAAAAATTTTAAATACAAAATTAACTCAAAGAGAAACACCTGTATATCCCAACAATTAAAAAAAACCGATTTGGTGGTAAAAACATATACATCCCCCCAAAAGACACCTTATGGATTTATACATGATGTAGCCGTTGGCCAATTTGATGTAATTATGAATTCCAAAAATATAATTGGATCATGCTTGTAAACTGATCTGTTAATCTGGGCATGATTAGGTTATGATTAGGGTGTGGAGCCCCACCCCTTGGTGGGTGGGGAATCAAATATAAAAGGCAAGGCAGAGAACAGAGTTGAAGAAGTTTTTGAGAAGCAGTTTGGCTCTTTCTCTCTCTTCGTCCGCCATCGTTGGTACGTGTGACTTCCAGCTTCGCCATGCCTTCTCACAAGACTTTTAGAATCAAGCAATTCCTGGCCAAGAAACAAAAACAGAATCGCCCCATTCCTCAACGGATTCGAATGAAAACTGGCAATAAAATCAGGTACAACTCCAAGAGAAGACATTGGAGAAGGACCAAGCTGGGTCTGTAAGGAATCGCACGTGTGATAACTCACACGTTTATGCTGTATCAAGGTCACTTATTTTGCGATCTAAAGTTGAAAAAGACGCCCTTTCTGAACAGTTGGACTTAGTTTATTGGAGGAAAACACTGGTTTTTTTCCTTTGTTTTTTATGCTTTGGCATAAATAAGTTGGTTCAGTAATAAATATGTGAGACCTTTTGTTTGAAAAAAAAAAATAAGAGAAGCAGTTTTGATGTTGGAGAGAAGGCCCCAGAAGAAGAGAAGTGAGCCTTTCACCTGATCGTCTACAGCTGACCTTGTGGAGGAAACAGAGGAGCTGAGCCCGGAGAGAAGCACAGCCCCGGGAAGAGAGGAACCCAAGAAGCCTGAACCCTGGCAAATGTCGGCAGCTGTCTTGCTCCAACACGTGGCAATGAACTTGGTGAGAAGAAACTTAATGCTTTATGGCCTGGTATCTGTGGACTTCTACCCCAAATAAATACCTTTGTAAAGACCAACCCATTTTTGGTATTTCACATTAGCACCCCTTTGGCTGACTAATACACATGAGTTTTACTAAAATTTCAATGAGTGGATATATTATATTATATATAACATACATAATAATATACGTATTATTTTTTTCTCTTGTTCCAGAGACAAGAGAGAGGAAGCTGCTTGACTCATTTTTAGGAGATATGAATAATCTTAATAAAACTGAGCAAGGAGAGTATGAAAAAAGAAAATTAAAGACCAGCCTCACCTACAAACATACATGAAAAAGATTACATACAATCTCAGCAAATCAAATTCAACCCCAGCCCTGTCTGTAGAGACCTGGAATCACTGGCCTGGGGCGGGGCCCGGGCATCTGTATTTTCAAAAGCCCCCAGGTGAGTCCCCTGGCTCTGCAAGGGGCCCCAGGTCAGCCAGGCACGTGGTCAAAAGCCCATGCTCCTCTGCCTGTATCCTGGCCCTGCAACCTTCCAGAACTTCCACACGACTCGGGGGACCCCTAAGCCCTAAAGCTAATGTGCTCCGCAGTCCCGCGAGGCAGACGTGGGAAATGAAAACTGAGCTGGGTCATGGAACGTGAAGCTCTGTTTCTTGCACTCTGGGTTGGTGGGCTGGCTCACGCGCAGTTCTCACACCGCCAGGCTCACAATCCCAGAACCTGATCCCACGCATGTGTGCCTGGCTGGGACAATGGACCCAGTGGCCGCCCTGCTGGTGGCGGCTCTTCCCCACCCTGGAGAGCCCGACGACGCGGGTTACAAAAGCCCAGGGGCCTCTGACGCCAACCTCCCGCCCACGTAGGGACGCGTGGGGCTGCCCCTCCCGTGCAGTTTATTCTGTGCAGGGGTCTCTATACGCCTTAAACAACCCCGCCCCCCAAACACACGTGTACTTTCTGATTAGAAGTTTAAATCTACACCTTAAAATATCAATACACAGAAAAATGTCGGGAGAAACTAGCAATCGCTTTCTCCTAGCCCTACCACTCAGGGACAATTTCTGGCACATTCCTTTCCTGTGTTTTCTCTATTTCCATTTTTTGGCAATGCAGTCATACCCTGGCTTTTTCCCCCCACTGAATCTTTTCGCATAATTTTTTCCCTGTGTCATTAAACATCTCTTCTAAAACAATATCTTAAATGGCTGAACAATATTCTATTATAGGCATGTCACTGTTGACTCCTCATTTACTCAGGATGTTTCTGGAAGGGGTCGAGGGCTGGACCCCAGTGTGGGGCTCCTGGAAGACGCCCTCTTTTCTCTTTCCCAATCTTTCCCGATACCCTGATCCAGAGCAGCACACGGGCAAACCTTGGGGTTGCATGTGGCCCAAGCCACCAGGGGTGGGCATGGGACAGTGTGGTCAACAGAGCCATGGCCCCTAAAGATGCCCCATCCTAATCACTGGACCCTGCGAGCAGGCTGTGTCCATGGCCAGGGCAGCGAAGGCTACGGACAGAGAAATGGACTTGCCCGCGACCCTTCAGGTGGCACACAGCCCTGACGGCGCCTCTTCAGCCCAGGGAGACCCGTGCTGGACTTGGGAACCACAGAACTGTAAAGGAATACATGCGTGTTGCTGGAAGCCATGCAGTTTGTGGTAATTTGTTATGCGGCACTAAGAAACTCATCCAGCCCCTGGGCAGGATCCATGCTCACCCCGGGACCCTGTCGGCCCCTTGGCTTCCCATCCATCCCATCCCAACACTGATGACCCCCCAACTTTATCTCCAGTGGGACCCCTCCCCTGAACCCATGCCCGAGCCCCTGGCTGCCCCCCAACACCGCTCTCCAGAGCTCCGTGCAGCTCTCACGTGCGCTGCCTCCAAACCGGCCCGGGGGACCCTCCCTCCACCACGCGTGCCGTCCTGGCCTGGCAAGGGCCCCTTCACCCGGCCACTCGAGTCCAAACGGCAGAGCCACGCAGGACATGCTCCTATAGATCCACATCTGACCTTCAGAGGACACGGAATGCCGCCTTCCCCACCCCCGCCGAGCCCACCCTGACCGCCCACCCTTTCTTCCCCAGCCGACCCCAGCCCCCCGTCCTGCTCCTCCACTGCTTCTCCTCCCTGCAGCCACCAGAGGGGGCAGCTTTTCAAAGAGGGCTGGCTTCGCGTCACGCGGCGCGCTTGATCCTCTGTTGGTTTCCCACCCCACTTAAGTGAAAGCGAGGTCCTGGCCTTGCCCTACACGGAGGGACACCCCCCCATCCGTCCCTCTGGCCTCAACTCCCGCCATCCTTCCTCCCTGGTCACGGCCCTCCGACCACCCTGGCCTTCGGGTACACTCCCACCTGGGAGCCTTCGCCCCTGCTTCTAGAACATTCTTCCCCTTCGCCCCCTTGACATGTCTGTTCCGCTGTCACCTCCCTGATACCCCCATCCCCGCACCCGATTTTCCTGTAGTTCCTGAAATCACTCAACAGCGCCTGGCGTTACGTGACCCAGCGACGTGCTCCCCGCCGGCCCCCCTCTGGCAGTCAGCTCTGGGAGGGGGCTCTGTCCTCGGCTCGCTGTGGCACCCCCGCGCCCGGCCCGAGGCAGGGGCTCGTGCGCGCATGAGGACTGAGCGCAGGGTGGATGGTCGGGGTCCTGCAGCCACAGCTCGCCCAGGGAGGGGGTCCCGCCCCACCCCAGCCCTGCGCGGGGGCTGCCTTCTGTCCGAGGACCACAGAGAGCTCAGGTCCCAGTGGACACCGTGTGCCTCCGCGCACGTGGACAAGGGCAGCTGGGGCAGCACGTGGACGTCCTGCCCCGCGCCGGTGTGGCCACGCCCCAAGAATGTCCACAGAGCGAGGACAGGCCACAGAGAAGGGCATGTGGGGGGAAGCAGGGGACCCATCCCCTCGCCCCCCAGGCCGCCAAGCAATGAGGAGGAAACAGGAGGCAGGGGCGGCTGCTGGAGCCGAGGCCCCGGGGCTCGTGTCGGGAACCCCCCTCTTTCTCACTGCCTGGTGAAGTCAAGTTTCCAGGGCAGGGCAATGTGGACCCAGCCGTCCCCAGCCAAGCCCCTGCCGCCCCCAGACTTTAATGAAGCCCTCCGCCAGGGCCTGGCGGGTCATTCATTCACTCATTCATTCGTCTGTCCTCTCAACAAGCGATTTCCAGACACTGTTCTAGACCCTAAGGGAAGACGCAGAGACACACCCTTGCCCTGCCCGCAGGGCCCGTCTGCCCCCACTAGGCTGTTCTGGACGGGTGACCACCTGCCCCACCCTGTGCCCTCAGCCGTGTCCAGCGAATGCCCTGGCCGTGTGAGGTCGCTTGCCACAGCCAGCACCAACCAGCCCAGCCTGGCAGGAAGGGCAGGGACAAGGTGCCCCAGCGCCCTGGGTTCAAGTCCCGGCTCCCTACCTTTCAGGAACCTCAGTTTCCTCTCCTGCATAGGACCTTGCTGGGAGCTAGTCGTGAAGGAAAGAGCTTGGCAGGCGCCTGGCTCAGGGCACCCATCAGTGAGCTGGGGCTGTTTGTGCCCTTGGACCTTGTTTCACCCCAGACACACAAGAGCACCTGGTGAAACCCCAGGGCTTCTAGGGTGATGGCATGACATGTGACAGACTCTGCCCTCGAGTTGCTCACAGGCAGGGCGGGGGTACACAGAGCAGTACACAGAAAGTTCCGCAGGGTGAGAGAGGTCAGGGAAGGCTTCCTGGAGGAGGTGGCTCTGAGTCTGGTCTCCTTCGAAGGCCTGGGGACCAGCTCACTTCCTGACCCTCGGTCCTAGAGGCCCACCTGCATGTCGGGCAGTCCCTGGCTGTGTAGGCGCAAGACCCTCCCACCCCTAGCGCGCCTGCCCTCTCCTGCGCCTCCAGCCCACCTCTGGTCCAGCCCCTCGCAGCGGGGCGGGTGGGCACTTACATTTGGAATGCTTGTCGCACAGGGCGGCCGCCCGCATGTCGCACAGCCGCAGGGAGCCCTTGCTGCTGCTGTAGACAAAGAGGTTGCAGTGGTGCGGGTGGAACTCGGACGCCGTGATCACCTCTGTGAGGTCTTCCATGTTGGCCGGCTTGATGTCCACGATGTCTGGGCGGCGCCGTCAAGGAAGGGCCTCGAGGTTCCCGGGCTTCCCAGCGCACCCCCACCCCACCCGCCCCGCAGGACCCCCGCCATGCCCAGCCCGACCCACCGCCCCGCCCCCGCTCAGCAGGCCCCCTCCCCCACCGCCCCAAGACCCTGGCGGGTCCTGCCGGCCACCCAGCCCCACCC
>JAQZBX010030345.1:0-26852 GCA_029593785.1 Cabassous unicinctus | reverse complement strand
ATCTCCATTCTTAGGTCAGTAATTTTGACTAGACAACTGTAGCAAAAGTTTCACTGGTCCTGGGTAAGATGTTTATGAATTTCACTTTGAGTTAGGTATCTGTTACTGACAGGCTTTCCAAACTCACTGGGAATGGAAGAGAAGGAATTTCTGAACAAGCTGATATATACTTAGCAGATATAGAGCAAAAATGGGTCATATTTTCACATATATCCTTTCACTTTACTTAAGTAGAATATCCTAACTTTTAGGGAGGGATAATGATTTGTATATGGGGTGAAAGACAGAAGAATTTGGGCCATTTAAACCATATTAGTTTGTGTGATTTTTTTATAATTATATTTTTCAATTTTTAAAGAAGCTTTAGATTACATAAATATCACATTAAAAAATATAAGGGATTCTGATATGCCCCACACCCCACACACACACTTTCCCCCATTAACAACATCCTTCATTAGTGTGGTATATGTGTTACAATTGAACTCATATTAAAGCATTGCTGCTATCTATGGACTATAATTTACATTACAGTTTACACTTTGTCCCTCACAATTTTCTAAATTATGACAATATATGCAATGGCTTGTATCTGTCACAGCAATGGCATGCAGGACAATCCAATGTACAGAAAATGCCCCCAAATTACACCCAATCTTCCTTTTCCCATTCCTCAGAACCTCTAGTGGCCACTGCCTTTACATCAATGATAAGACTTGCAACACCTGATCCTCCAGTTCATTAGACTCACCTAGGACAACTAACAAGGAGGTGATGAACAATTATCACCCCAAGAAACAGAGAGTGTTTGCAATTGCAAGGAAAATAGCTCCAAACATCTGCCCCATTGGAACTAAGCCTCCTCTCAAATATCGGCAGAAAGGACATCACTACCCCAAAATCTTCAGGAATGAGCAATGAACAGTGGATTAAAGTAGACTTATTATTATTCTACTGTATACATACTATTGTTCTACTAATGGAAGAACTCATTAATGATGTAAAGGAAGTTTATGTGATTTTGAGCTACTGATGCTAAAATTATATTGCAAGTTTCAAATATTGGTAACCTGGTGAATGTGAGGAAAATGAAGTTATTACAAAAGCTGAAGAGATGGCGGTTTGAAGAAAAGGAATAACTTTTTCAAGAAACAGATTTTTACATGTCTAATCATTTATTTTAGCTCATATTTATTAGAATCTTCTCCCATAAGATGATTCCTTTGAAGGAGCACATCTCCACAAAATTCACATAAGGACAATTATCAAGCACTCAATAAACCTTAAGGTGTGTTTGTTAAAACATATTTGCCAATATTAGCAATAAAAATATAAAATATATAAAACAAAAATATGAATCAGTTGGTATTGCTGAGCAGCATTCTATAATTGTTTTACTAATTGCTTTTGTAAGTGAGTTCTATATGACCAATTACTCTATTGAAAATTAGAGGCAATTTATTTATTACTAAATGCTTTCTGCAAAAGTATGTGGATGGATATTTTGAAATAGAATTGTACTCTATAGAGTTGACTAAAAGTAGCATTCTAAGTTAAGTTTAAAAGAAAACACCAACTACTGTAAAGAAAAAAATAGAATTATAGAACAATGTGGAATGGTGAGACGTACTTACAACAAAACCGAAAAATGAAATTTACAGAAATTCAAATATAAAATAGATGATAACACTAAATATAGAAAAAAGTGGATTTGAGATTTTGTATTAATAGTAAGTGAATAATAATAATGAGTCAAATGGATGTGAAAATATGCAGAGCAGAACTAAGACATGGATAAAGTTGGAAACAGTCCCAAAAAAGAATGTGACAAAGCACACACAAAATTTTAATGGTACATAACTTAAAAAGTAAATATCAAAATTCTAACAAGCTATAATTTTTAACTTACAAATTTTCTTTTAAGATATTATATTATAAAACTGTGTATCTTACAGTTTCTGGAGAACTGGGTTGCACATATGTAGCCTGATGTAACTAAGATTAATATATGCATAAACTTATTTTTTCTTACATCTACATGATTATTAAAGATTTTTGGGAAATATATATCAAGAAAAAATAATGATATCCTTCAACCCATTATTTTCTCTTTTGAATATATATTTTTACTAATGTTTATTTTTTTATATATTTACTTTTTATATAAATAGAATTACACAATATATACTTCTTTGTGCCTGACTTTTTTCACTTCATATAATGTTTGGGTTTTTTTGTCTCGTATTAACATCTTGTAATATTAAAAAATATTTGTTCAGTTTCAAAGAAAGCATTCTTATAAACTCAATATTATCCATATTAATGTTTAACATAAGATATTACTCTGCTATACAGTCCTATGTTAAATTTTTAGCTTTCCTTTTAGTAATATACATGGTTTCAGAATTTCCATTTCAACCACTCTGATACCTATATAATAGCACTGATAGTTAGAAACATTGTGTTGTGCTCTCACCATTTCTATTCATTTCTAAAGGCTAACAAACACTCTTTTTTAAAAATCAATTCTGCACAAGTTAACCCTCAGCTTTCCATTTTCTAAACTCATTCAATTTTCTGTTGACCCATATTCAAGTTATCGCTCTGAGATTACACAATATATTTAGTTCATAATTTCATAATCATACCATATTTGTTCTTTTATGTTTAGCTTGCTTCACTCAACATAATGTCCTCCAGTTTCACCCATATTATCATTTGCTTCAGACTTCATTTCTTCTTACCTTGCATAATATTTCATCATGTTTGTTTATCCATTCATGAGTTGATGGACACCTGGGTTGTTTCCAACTTTTGTCAATTGTGAATAGCATTGCTATGAACATTGGTGTATAGATGCTTATTCGTGTCCCTGCTCTCAGTTCTGAGTATATATCCAGTAGTGGTATTTTCATATCACATGGCAAATCTATATTCAACTTCTTTGGGAATTGCCAAACAGTCTTCCACAGTGGATGTACCATTCTATATTCCCACGAACAGTGAAAAAGTGTTCCTATCTCCCCAAATCATTTCCAACACTTTTAGTTCTCTGTCTTTTTAATAATGAACATTCTTATAGGTATAAAATATCTCATTGTATCTTTAAATTGCATTTTCTTAATTGTTAGTGATGTTGAATTTTTGTCATGTGTATTTTCACCATTTGTATTTCTTCTTGGGAGAAATGTAAATTCAAGTCTTTGGCCCACTTTTAATGATGTAGTTTGTCTTTGTATTGTTGAGTTGTAGCATCTCTATATATCATGAATGCTAAACTCTCATTACATAAGTGATTTCCAAATATTTTCTCCCACTGAGTCAGGTGCCTTTTCACCCTTTTGACAAAGTCCTGTGAAGTGCAAAAGTGTTTAATTTTGAGGAGAATCTATTTTTTTTTCCTTTTGTTGCTTTTGGTGTAAGGTCCAAGAAACCAGCACATACCACAAGATCTTTAAGATATTTTCCTACATTTCCTCCTAGTTGTTTAATGGCCCTGGCTTTTAAATATAGGCCTTTGATCCATTTGAGTTGATTCTTGTATAGCAAGTGAAATAAAATTCAATCTTTTTTTTATGGATATCCAGTTCTCCCACCACGATTGGTTGAAGCAACTGTGATGTCTGACAACATGGGCGTATTGGTTTTGCTGAAAAACAGTTGGCCATAGAGGTGAGAGTTCATTTCTTTCTCTCAATTCTATTCCACTGATTGATGTGTCTGTTTTTATATCAATATCATGTTTTGACCACTGCAGATTTGTTATATGTTTCAAGTTAGGGGAGGGAAATTCCTCCCACATTTCTTTTCTTCCTTTAGAATGCTTTTGGCTATCTGGGTGCACTTTACTTTCCGAATAAATTTGGTAATTGACTTTTCTATTTCTGTGAAGTAGGCTGTTGGAATTTTTATTGATTTGCATTGAATCTATAATTCTGTTTGGGTAGGACTGACATCTTCACGATATTTAGTCTTTCAATCCATGAACATGGAGTTTTTCCATTTGTTTAGGTCTGCATTAAATTCTTTTAGCATTATTTTGTAGTTTTCTATATCTAGGTCTTGTACTCCTTTGGTTAAATTGATTCCTTAGTATTTGAGTCTATTGTTGCTATTGTAAAAAGAATATTTTCCCTGATTTCCTCCTCAGATTGTTCAGTAGTAGTGTACAGAATCATTATTGATTTTTGTGTATTAATTTTGTGTATCCTGCCACTTTGCTGAACTTGATTATTAGCTCAAGGAGCTTTGTTGTACACATTTTAGAATTATCTAAATATAGAATCAGGTCTTCCATGAACAATGAGAGTATTATTTCCTCTTTTCCTATTTGGATGTCTTTTATTTATTTATTTTTTGTCTAATTGGGTCTAGGACGATCTTCAAGAAAAATGTTGTATAACAGTGTTGACAGTGGCCATCATTGTCTTGTTCCCAATCTTTGAGGGAAGCTTTCAATCTTTCCCAATTGAGTACCATATTGGCTGTCAATTTTTTATATATGCCCTTTATCATACTGAGGAATTTTCCTTCTATTCTTATCTTTCAATGTATTTTTATCAAGAAAGGATGGTATATTTTGCTGAATGTCTGTTCTGCATCAATAGAAATGATCGTGTGTTTTTTTTCCCCTTCAATTTGTTAATGCAGTGCTTTACATTAATTTTCTTATGTTGAAACACCCTTGCATACAAGGAATAAATCTAACTTGGTTATGGTGTATAATTCTTTTGATATGCTGATAGATTCTGTTTGCAAGTATTTTAGTGAGAATCTTCACATTTATATTCATTATATAGCTTGGTCTACAATGTTCTTTTCTTGTAGTATCTTTATCTGGTTTTGGTATTATGCTAATGTTATATTCATAAAATATGTTTAGTAATTTTCCCTCCTCTGCAATTTTTTGGAAGAGTTTAAACATGTTAGGTGTTAATATTTCTCAAAATGTTTGATAGAATTCACCTGTTAATCCACCTACCTGTTTCAATCTCTTTAAATGTATCTGGTTTGTTAAGTTATTGTATTTCTCATATAGTCAATTTAGACTGTTTATTTCTAAGAATTTGACCATTCCATTTAGTCTGTCTAGTTTGTTGGCATACCATTTCTCATAATATCCTCTTAGAACCCTTTTGAATTCTGTGGTCAGTTGTAATTTTTGCATTTCATATCTGATTTTATTTTCATCCTCTCCATTTTTTCTCTCTTAGTCTAGCTAAGGGTTCATCAATTTTAATGATATTCTCAAAGAACTAGTTTTGGTTTGTTGATTTTTCTCAACAAATCTCTGAAGGTTATATTGCATCTTTTTTAATTCTCAATTTCATTTGTTTCTGATCTAATGTTTATTATTAGATGTTGCTTTCCATTTTCTGTTTTTGAGAGAGCTGATTTGTGCAAGACCAGAGTATTGAAAGGTGGATGGATAAAATCAGGATATGGAAATACTTCATTTGGTTCCTCTGTGAAAAATTCTTCAAAGTTCTCTATGGTTTCTGGTTTTTTCAGGTCCATTTTTTAAAAATAGTAGAGTAAAGTAACATTTTTTTTTTCATTTTCTGATAAATTACTTTTATCTGTTAAATTTTCTTCCTTGCTGATGTTTCCATATTTCAAATACCAATTTGGAACAGAAAAGGTTTCACCATTTTTGTTTTCATTTGTTGAACAGGAATTAATAAAGCTCATTTTTTTAGAGTGGCAAGCATTTAGGAAATGTATATTTTGTTGTTGTCAATGCAGGCTGAAGTGCAAATCAAAATGTAAGGAACAAGATATTAACACACACTGTGGTTTTATTAGCATACACTGTTACCTTATGTTATTCAAGTGATTTTCACAATTGATATTTCATATACTCCTCCAAAATTAGTGAAAAGATTATTTTCCACATAATTACATTACTATGTAAGCAGTACATTTTAATATTTAAAAAAAGAAAGTGTTTTAATATAAAGAGTCAATTTATTCATTTAAAATATCAAGTGGTATATTAGAATATGAGCAGTCAAAGACTGATTCACCTTTCTCTCAACTAGTTAATTGTACATTTTGAAATCCTATGTGTAATAAATCTATAAAATATGCATTACCTTGTAATTAAAGCACTTGGGAGTGAAGTATTTATTTTTCTAATATGTATTTTTCCCATGTGAATATTTCACATTATTATGTAAATTTTAAATGCAATGAAGTAAAAATTCTTACAATTAAAGAATGTAAAAGTGATTTCTAATTTGAGTCTACAGAACAATATATAAATTAATTAATAAAAATATTTCCAGTTGTACATTTTATAGGCATTCAATGATTATGTATTAACCATGTATAATTTTTAATGCAAATATTATTTAAGGCAATGTTTCTTCTTTTGTTATTGAAGAATTTCTGAAGGATATTTTGCATCAGACCAATATGTAAATAGAAAACCCTGTTATTGAAGAGCTGCTCATTTTCACTTATGTTGATTTTGATACAGATATTAAAATTGCTTTTAATGCAGACATACTTTTAACTCTGCTGCAAAAGCAATGCTGATAATATTGATTGAATATTGATTATTGAATATTGATTGAACTCTGCTGCCTTAGGTGGAACAACTATCATTCAACGGTCCTTCAAATGCCCGAATTAATCATGTCTGTTCCTTTTGAAACACACAAACAAAAATAAGAATCTGTCATATATGAATTCATTTACCAATTCATTTACCACTGAAGTCCATTTGAGAACAGGAAACTTGTAAGAGGTAAATCCCAGTGCAGAATATCTTCTGCCTTAGATCCAGAGTAAGAGGGTTTCCTTCCTGGCTTGACCACTTTTTAGTGACTTCTGATATGTTACTTAATTTGTCTGTGTTCTGTTTCTTCATCTAAAATGTGGAGATGATAGAAACATACATGTTATAGGATATTGTGACAATAATGTGAATTGATTAATGCAAACATTTTTGCACCAAAAGGTGAATGGGTCACACTACATGTTTACCATTATGAAGATGATTTTTTATATTTATCATTTGTTATTATAAGGAGTGTGAATTGTTCCAAAATATATAGTTTTAATTTCCTGCTGGTATCCTCAAATACAAAAATGAGAATCCTTTATAAATAGAATCATATGTAATTGAATTAAATATATGTGTGATGCCATCATTTTATTGACTATCTGACCACAGATTAAGAATAAACAACATATTTGCAAATATATTGCATATGTATAATATATAAAAAATATAATATATTATATGTGCATACATAGATAATATTTTATATATAGCACAATATTTATGTATAATAAATAAATTGTCATGGTCTTTGACATTTAGACATATGCATCACAATTACTTTTTTTATATTTAGGAGTTTGAATACATGTTATTAAAGGTTGATGAGGATTCATATGCCAGAATGATCCCTAATAATTTTTTTATATATGTGGAGAAGCAGAGATCTATATTTCTCCTAAGAATTGAGCTTCATTACCAAAGGAATTATCTGGATGTGTATGAAATACTGTTAGGTAAACTTAGGAGAGTTGATTTTAAGGTCCTGGTAGAATATTTGATATTAATCTAATTTAACATGCATTGAGTGCTTTTCTTGTGCTATGCAGAGTTATAAGTGATTGATGGATATATTTAACCCTCAGACCTACCATTGTCTCACTTAGAAAGGCCCTATGGATATAAACTTCATTTTGCAAATATCAAGGTTGCCTAATTTTGGCCAGAGAGAAATTAGTTGAGACAAAATTTGAACATAGGTATCCCAAAATTTTGCCTGTATTCTTTTCCACCATGTTTAGAGACTCACAACATTTCATACCTCAACAATGGTCTGAGTTAGCAATTTTACATTCTACCAAGAACATTTTAAAATAGAGGGTTACAATACAAATACAATAGGAATTAGCAATGGAAGGTGCTTGCATGTCCCAAAGTTCATTGCATCATTCATATATATAAATCCAGCCAATCTGTTCTTTCCCAAATAAGTTTGTTGTGCAAGCAAAACCAGACAGAATGGCATCACAAGCAACTTATGACCCAGTAAATCTATAACTTTTCTCAGAGACAAAAAAACAAAAACAAAAAAAAATAAACTTGATATCCTTAAGCCGTTAGCTGAGACAGGAGTCTCAAAATCTTAATATTTAAAATGTGGTTTTTAGCCTCTGAAACCAAGAATAAGTTTAATGTGCTTGAGACAATACAGGACAGAGAAATTACACATACTCTCCTCACAAAACCTCTGTAAGCATCAATAGTTTTGTTGTTCTTCTTTTTACTTTTTTTTCTCCTCACCTACCCTCTTTTCTATACTAAACTCCCATCCTGGGAAATCCTGCTAAGTTCTCAGATGGGGGCAAGAGTCTCTCGAGAACATAGACCGTGCCTAATAAAAGAAAAGAGACCAATATTTCAGCCCTCAATATTATTGCTAGTAAGTATGAATCAATCTTCAACAAGTGAAACAATGGTTTTCATAGGTCCGGAGGGGAGGGGGAGGGAAAAATAGAATAGATGGAACATGGGGCATTTTTAGGGAATTAGAATTCTTCTGCATGTTCTCGCAATAATGGATACAGGATATTTTAAATTTTGTCAACATTTTCAAAAGTGTATTTTCCAAAATGTAAATCATAATCTAAACCATTGATCATGGTTAGTGGCAATGCTTCAATACTTGTACATAAAGTGTAACAACTATACCATCTGCATCTAAAATGTTATTATTAAGGGACAGAGAAAAAAGGAGAGGGCATTGGGTATGTGGGAATCCCTGATATTCTGTACATCAATTTTCTGTAATATAAAGCTTCCTAGAAGAAAAAATTTAAAAAGAAAAAGATACCGGGGGAATATATGGAAAAAAAATTCACTGCACATAAAATACAACAGATCTTACTCTGATGAAAAGCATAACGTCTAAAAAATTTATGACTGAATTTTTTAAAAATTTCTTTGTGTTTTATATGTTATTTTTAAAACTATCATTTCATTTTATTATTTTTATTTTTTTATTTTCTTGGCTTCATCTTTGAAGAGGTTTTGGATCACAGAAGCTTCACAACTGTGGCAGGGGAGGGACATTGTTGTGGAGTGTCATTGTTGGATGGATACAAGGGAGGGGGTTCATGTGGGGAATGCTTCTAAGGTATATGAAGGTGTTCACATATTCATGGAACATTGTCGCTTGTGTGTGGAGATCCGCACAATAATTGAAAGAATATCAAATTCCTGTCCTGGGGAGCACTGCTACATAATCTAATGGGATAGCAGGAAACTCCCAAGGATAGGGGCTTGCCTAGTGAAGGAGGATGGACCATTGCTTGGACATGGATATTGATGATTGTATTTTTGAAACTTTACTTTTGAAATTGAAACTTAACTTAGCATTATATGTTACCTACGATTTACCTCCTGAGGGACTCCTTGTTACTAAAATGTGGACTCTTTCTAAGCCAAAATCAGAATATAAATGCACTACCTTTCCCCCCCTACACTTAGAGTAGGACATGACTCCAGAGATAAGCCTCCCTGGCACCAAGAGATTATTACCAAGCAACAACTAGCAATACACATGGAAAAAGACTTTGATCATAAGGGGGAAATGGTTAATACAAATGAGTTTTCATGGCTAAGAGATTTCAAAGTGAGTTCAGAGGTCATTATATAGATTGCAATTATGCACTTCTCAGCAGGATCTCATTGACTGCCACAGTAAATAGTGCCTCAAATAGCAGGTCTCCTGAAGGCTCTGGAGACATCCAGAAACTATAGGCAGGGCAGAAAGTTCAGGAGTTTGGTGCTCTGCTGGTGGGCCTACTATGGAACTTATGATCCCCAGTGTGACAGAGTTGGACTCATTTGTGGTTTTCCTACACATGGCTCTTCTGCCCCTTCAATTTGAACCTATAGTTAGTACAATACTTGATAGGCATATGCCAAAGACAGTTAAATCTTTGGTACATCTATGTGTCTTGTAAGCCCTGTATCTCAGCAGAGTTGCAAAACCTACTCTCCAGTTCTTTGGACTCACCCAGGACAACTAGCAAGGAGATGAGGATGGACAATGCCCAACCCAAGGAACTGGGAAAGTCTGAAACTGCAAGCAAGATAGTTCCATCCATCTGCCCCATGGGATCTAAGGCCCTCTCAATTAGATGCAGAGTGGGTATCACCATGCAAAAATTCTCAGGGCTCAGAAATGAATATTGAACTAAAGTAGATTTGCTATTATTCTACTATAGACTAATTGTTATTCTAGCAATGGAATAACTTTTAACATTGATGTGGAGGCAGTGGTCACTGGAGGTTCTCAGGGGAGGGAAAGAAAAACATATTTGTAATATGGGGTCATTTTCAGGACATTGGAATTATCCTGCATGATGTTGCAATGACAGATACAGGCCATTATATCCACAGTTAGTGGCAATGCTTCAATATATCTTCATCAATTTTAACAAATGCATCTCACTAATGAAGGGTGTTTTTAATGTTGGAAAGTGTAGGAGGTGGGAAGTGAGTGTGGCATATAGGAATTCGTATAATTCTTCTGGAACATTTATGTAATCTAAATTTTCTTTAAATTAAAATTTAAAATGTCAAGTAAGGGATACAGGAGTAGGAAAAGATACATAAAAATGGTTTAATATATATTAATTTAAAATTTTCAAAATTATACCTTCTCCTAATTACATATAATGAATTATACCATTTTTAAAATATATAAAGCAAGTAAATTTACCTTCTATTTCTAGTTCATCAGTGTTTTTATTATGAAATGCTGGTAAATTCTCTCAGTCTTCTCTGTATCTAATGAGATGATCATGTTTTTTCCATTGTTCAGTTTAGGTGAACATTACCTTTAATGACTTTGGTATGTTGACTTAACCTTGCATTCTTAGGATAAATCTCACTTGATCATAGTGAATAATATTTTAATATATTATTTAATAAGGTTTGCTAGTAATTTGTTCAATATTTTTACACCTATCTTCATAAAGAAAATTTGTAATTTCCCAGTTTATGTAGTGTCTTTCTCAGGTTTTTTTAACAGAAATTCTTGGCCTTGTAAGAGATATTAGAACACGTTTCTCCTTCAACAATCTTTTTTTCCCCCCAATTTCAGAGAATTTTATTATGGAGAGCTCTTTCAGAAATAATTCCATTTATTCTGAAGGGAAGAAATATAGCACATTCTTAGACAGTAATGCTTTGGACTGAAAAATCTAGAGTTTATAATTTAGATCTGATAAATTTTTAAATGTATATTCCTTAGTAAGTCATTGAAAGTTTAACTCTTATCTCTTCGACTGTATAATAAAAATAATTATAAATCCAGATTTATTTTAAATATGGAATCATATGGTGAATGAAAAGAATTTAATGCTGTACTAATAAATTTTAACCATGATCATCAGAATGCTTATATTCTTGCAAACTTTTGAATACATATTGTCTTTTTTTTTAATTATTGTGGGTAAAAATCAAATTTTACACAATACAAATCAATATTTGTAAAATGATATATAAATATATATGCATATATGTGCATTAGCTTACATAAATGTTATTTTTTTTCTATATATATTTTAAAAGATGCTTAGATTACATAAATGTTATACAAAAATTACAGGGATTCCCAGGTTCCCCACCTCCCACACCTCCCATAACTTCCCACATAAACATCTTTCATTAGTGGGCACATCACCTGCCATGGATATACACATCCAGGGACTTTGCCACTAAGCATGGACCATAGTTCACATTGTAGACCACACTCTCTCTGACACAGCTCTGCATGGTAAATGCGAATGTAATATGGCCTATATCTGTCATTGTAATGTCACTCAGGATAATTCCCAAGTCCTGAAAAAGCCCTTGTATTACAACTGATTTTCCCTTTCCTGCCCCGAAAGCACCTAGTGGCCACTGGCTCCACCTTACTGCAATAATTTCTTCCATTGCTTGAATCAAAATGTGTCTAAAACAGAATACCAATAAGTCTACTCTAGTCCATAGCTCTTCCCCCAATCCTGAGGAGTCTGGGATGGTGATGTCCACTCCACTTCCAAGTGAGAATGGGCTTATATCCCATGGATAAGATGGATGGGATTATCCTGCCTGCAGCTGCAGACTCTCTTCATTCCCTGGGATGGCCGTTATCCATCATCGTCTCCTCACCAGGTGACTTGGGTGAGTCCATTGAGCTGTAGAGGAGGAGTCGCAGCTCCACTGAGATTCCAGGCACAGCTGGCACATGGGCAGGCCAGAAGCTCCAGTCTCTGGATGTACACTTACAAATTCCAGCATCACATAGAGGTTTGAATAGAAGAGACTGATGGACCATGTGCAGGGAGGACTTATTTGAGTCCAACTCTGCCCCTCTCAGGAGCACAGATTCCAAAGTAGAGCCCAATGATAAGGCATCAATCTCTGGACCTATCCCCCCTTATAGAGGACCTGGGTGTCTCCAGAGCCCTCAGGAGCCCCTCTGTGTGGGGTGATATCCACTTTGGTGTTCTGTGAGATCCGTGTGCATAAGCATTATGTCTGGGATGACCTGCCGACTCTCTTTGAAGTCTCTTAGCCACATGAACTCATTTATCTTTATCTTTTTCCCCGTTTATTCGAGGTCTTTTTCTAGTCCTATTGCCAGTTGGCACTTGGTATTAATCCCTCATTGCCAGGGAGGCTTATCCCCAGGAATCATGTCCCACACTGGGTGGAAGGTAATGCATTCATATACTTAATTTGACTTAGAGAGAAGCCACATTTGAGCAACAAGGAGGCTCTCAGGTGGCAACCCTTAAGCACCCCCATAACAGTAGGCTAAGTTTCAATTACAAGAGCAAAGACTCATAAGGCTAGTCATCAATAACAAGAACCCATCAGTGGACCATCCTTTTTTGTCAGACACTGCTCCTGCACTTGGGGGATGGTTGCTGCTCCCTTGTAGGAATGTGGCAGAGCTTTCCAGGCTAGGAATTTAGTATTCCCTCATTTATTGAGTGATTGTCTACCTACTGTCACCATGCCCCATCCCTCGATCATTTGAACAATTTTATATATCTTTCATTTATATTCAGATGAACTTACTCCCATGAATCCCCCATCGCAGACATCCCCAACCAATGATCCTCTGCAACCCCCATTCTAACCCTTCTGTGATCTAAACCTTCCTTGAAGATGAAGCCGATATAATAACCAAATACAATTAATAGGAAAATGAAATAATAATGATAAGCTTAAATGCAAGAGATAAAATACATGGAAACTCAGAAAAAAACTGAAGTTAAAATATAATTAATGGATTTGGACATTCAAAAAATGGGGAAAAAATTTAATTTTTTTTTCCTTTTATCACTGCATTATTGGCTGTCTAGTCAACAATTTTTTGGAAAGGTTTTTAAAGGATCGGTGTTAATTCCATTCATGAGTGAAGCCATCTGTCCCTGGAATTTATTTTGGTGGAAGACTTTAGCTTATTCTTTCAATTTCCCTATTTGTATAGGGATTAGAGGATTTATTTTCTATTTGAGACATTTAACTCAAATAGAAAATATCGATTCTATTTGTATATTTGTATGTTTGTCTAATTTGTTGGTATATAAGTGTCCTCTTTTCAGGAGGAGTCATGTGCCAAACTGGGGAAAGATAGTGGGTTTGTATGCGGAGTTTGACTTAGACAGAGGCCATATTTGAGTAACAAGGAGGTTTTCAGGAGGTAACTCTTAGGCAATATATATTTCTGGGCTAAGTTTCAATTTCACAAGAATAAGATTCATAAGTACAATCATCAATATAAAAGGCCTGGTATAATTGTCTGTCCTCCATCACTAGACATTACCTATGTATTCTAGAGATTCTTACCACTCTATGAGAGAATTTAGCAGGACTCCCCAGAAAGGGAGTTTAATATTTTCTTGTTTACTGTGTGTGTCTCCGCATTCTTTGATAGCATGCTATAACAAGATGAACACAGTATTCCATGGAAGCATGGCGTAGGTGTACGCTTTCCCACATATCCCATCACCACCATAGCCCTGTACCAGTTATCCTCCTCTTCTAGATTTGCCAAAAATAAATTTCCCACCATGGTAGTTTCAACCATAGGCCTACAAATATCCAGAGTTCACCTATTCTTTCTCCAGTCTTCCCCCCCATTTCCATGGATAGTCCAACCAGAATCCCTTACTTGCTGATCCTCAATATTCCAGCACCGTCAACCTCACAAAAATCCTTGCACCACCATTGCCTCCATCTACTGCCAAACCATGCACTCCCACCTTATCACAGGTTTTGTAAATTGAGCATCAGCTCACCACACTCTAATTCCTTTCTATCTCTTGATAACCTGTCATACATACTCTAGCTCTGTGAGTCTACACAATATGCTTAGGCCATATCATGAGTTCATGCAATATTTGCCATTTAGTGACTGGCTGGCTTCACTCAGCTTAAGGTCTTCGAGATTCATCCTTTTTGATGTTTGTGTCAATACTTCATTCCTTCTTACAACTGAGTAATATTGCATTGTATGTATATATCACATTTTTCTTATCCATTCATCTGTTCATGGACACTTGGGTTCCTTCCAACTTTGGCAAAAGTAATTAAGGCAACTATGAACATTGGTGTACATATATCTGTGTCACTACTTTCAATTCTTCTGGGTATACACCCAGCAGTGGGATTGCTGGATCATATGTCAGTTTTATAGTTAGCTTTCTGAAAACCGCAAAGCCACCCTCCACAAAACAGCATGAGTCTACATACCCAGCAGCAGTGAATGGGGTTTCCATTTTCTCTAAATCCTCTCCAGCAATTGGAGTTCTCCATTTTTATAATAGCCATCAGTCTAATAGTTTAAGATGATATGTCATTGTTGTTTTGATTTTCATTTCCCTAAAAGCTAGTGGTGTTGAATATCTTATCATGTGCTTTTTAAGCATTTATATTTCTTCTTTGGAATAGTGTCTTTTAAAATCTAGTAACCATTTTTAATGAGTTGACTGTCTTTATTTTTGAGATGTAGGATTTCATTTTATATGCAGGATGTTGGGTTAGATAAGTTGTTCCCAGATATTTTCTTCCATTCAGTAAGCTGCCTTTTCAATTTCCTGACAAACTTCTTTGAATCATAAGTTTTCAATTTTGAGAAGGTCCCATTTATCTATTTTTTTCTTTTGTTGCTTACTCATTGCATGTATATTTTATGAAAAATCTCATAGATTTTTCACTAAATTATCTTCTAGGAGTTTTATGATCTTGGCACTTATATTTATGTCTTTGATCAATCTTGATTTAATTTTTGTATAGGGTATAAGTTGGTGATCCTCTCTCATTTTTTTGGATATGGATATCCAGTTCTCTAAGCACCATTTGTTGAAGATGTCATTCTCTCCCCCTTTAGTGAGTTTGGTGGTCTTGTAGAATACCAGACAACTGTATATGTGAGGATCTTTATCGGAACTCTCGGTTTCGTTCCATTGGTTGGTATGTCTATCCCTGTGCCAATACCATGCAGTTTTGACCACTGTAGCTTTGTAATATGTGTTAAAGTTAAGTACTGTGATACCTCCAACTTCATTTTTCTTTTTCAATATGTCTTTGGAGACTCGGGGCTTCTTACACTTCTAAATAAATTTTGTGGTTCCATTACCAGTATGTCTATCCTTGTACCATTATCACACATTTTTTACTACTTTAACTTTGTAGTATGCCTATTGGGACTCCTCCACCTTTATTTTTCTTTTTCAATAAGATTTAGTCTATTTGTGTCCTCTTGCTTTTCCTAGTGAATTTCACAATTAACATTTCCAATTCAATAAAAAATGCTGTTGTACTTTTCATTGGGATTACATGAAATCAGTAAGTCAATTTGAGTAGGACATATATCTTAATGACTTCCAATCCATAAACATGGAATATTTAGTCTTCCAATCCATAAACATGGAATATTTTACAATTTAGGTATTCTTTGATTTCCTTTAACAAGGTTGTGTAGTTTTTTGTGTAAAAATCTTTTACATCTTTAGTTACTTTTATTCCTAGATATTTGATTATTTTAATTGCTATTGTAAATGGAATTTTTTTCGTGATTTCCTCCTCAGAGGAACATTATTAGTGTTGAGAAGAAAATAATGATTTGTACCTGTTGATCTTATATCCTGCCACTTTACTGAACTCATTAATCAGCTGTAGAAGCTTTATTGTAGATTTTTCAGGACTTTCTATGTAAAGGACCTTGTCATCAGCAAATAATGAAAATTTAATTCTTCTATTCCAGTTTGGATGGCATTTATTGCTTTTTCTTACCTAAGTGCTTGAGCAAGTATTTCTAACACAATTTTAAATAAGAGCACTAACAGTGGACAAATTTGTCTTATTCCAGGTCACAGAGGGAAAGTCTTTAGAATTTCACCATTGAATATGACGTTAGCTGAGGGTTTTTAATATATAACATTTATCTTTTTGAGGAAGTTTCATTCAATTCCTATCTTTTGAAGTGTTTTTTTTTTTTTAATCAAGAAAGGGTGCTTTATTTTGTCAAATGCTTTTTCTGCATCAATGGAGATGATCATGTGATTTTTTTCTGTTGATCTGTTGATGTAGTGTAATACACTGATTGATTTTCTCATATTGAACCATCCTTGCACACCAGGAATGAAATGTACTTGATCATGGTGAGTAATGCATTTGACGTGTTTTTGACTATGGTTAGAAAATATTTTGGGGGGACTTTAGCATTGAGGTTCATTAAAGAGTTTTCTCTATAGTACTTTCCTTGTTGTGTTTTTAATTGGGTTTTGTATTAGGGTGATGTTGGCATCATAGAACAAATTAGGCAATGTTCTCTCCACTTTTATTTTGTGAAATATTTTAAGCAGGACTGATGTTAGGGCTTTTTGGAATGATTGGTACAATTCATCTGAGAAACAATCTGGTCCTAAACTTTTCTTAATTGGGAAATTTTTTGATGACTAATTCTATCTTAATACTTGTGATTGGTATGTTGGGTTCATCAATTTCTTCTTTCATCAAGGTAGGTTGATTCTATGGTACTAGAAATTAGCCCATTTCGTCTAATTTATCCTTCATGTTGGCATACAATTTTTCAAAGTATTCTCTTATGATACTTTTACTTTCTGTAGAATAAGTGGTGATATCCCTCTTTCATATATTTTATTTTTTTGCATCTTCTCTTTTTTTATTTGTTAGTTTAGCTGAGTGTTTGTTAATTATATTAATCTTCTCAAAGAAACAGATTTTGGTTTTGAAATTATTTCTAGTGTGCTTTTACTCTCAATTTCATTTAGTTGTCTCTAATCTTTGTTATGTCCTTCTTTGTGCTTGCTTTAGGATTAATTTATTGTTCTTTTTCTAGTTCTCCTACGTGTGCAGGTATGTTTTTGAATTTAGTGTTTTCTTCTTTTTTATTTTAAGCCTCTATGACTATAAATTCCCCTCTAAGCACTTCTTTTACATCTCTGTATAGTTTATGATATGTTGGGTTCTCATTTTCATTTGTTTCAAAGTAGTTACTGGTTTCTTTTGCAATTTATCCTTGACCTACTGGTTATCTAAGAGTGTGTTTTTTTAACTTGCATATCATTGTACATATTATGGTTCCCTGTTCCTTATTAATTTCTAGCTTTGATCTGTTGTGGTCTGAGAAATTACTTTGCATAATTTCAAACTTTGTAAATTTTTTGAAACTTTTTTGTGATGTAGCATGTGGTCTACCCTGGAGAATGATCTATGGGCACTTGAGAAGAATGTATAACCTGCTGTATTGGGGTGTAATGTTATGCACACGTCTATTAGATCTAGATCCACTAAAGAATTATTCAAACTTTCTGTTTCTTTGTTACACCTCTGTTGAGATGCTGTGTCTAATAATGATAATGATATACTAAGATTCTCCACTATAATAGTAAAATGTCTATTTCTTCCCTTAGATTTCCCAATGATTGCCTCATGTACTTTGGGACACCCTGTTTAGGGGCATAAATGTTCATAATGATCTTTTCTTCCTGACAAATTACCCTTTCTAAAATATATATTCACGTGGCTAAGAGACTTCAAAGAGAGTCGGGAGGTCATCCCAGAGGTAATGCTTATGCACACATCAGTAGGATCTCAAAGAACACCAAAGTGGATATCCCCCCACACAGAGGGACCCCTGAGGGTTCTGAAAACTCCCAGGTCCTATATAAGTGGGGATAGTCCCAGAGATTGATGCCTAATTAGTGGGCTCTTCATTGGAATCTGTGCTCATGAGAGTGACAGAGTTGGACTCAAATAAGTCCTCCCTGCACATGGTCCATCAGTCCTTTCTATTCAAACCTATATGTAATGCTGGAGTTGTTAGGTGTACTTACAGAGACGGAAGCCTCTTGCCTACCAATGTGCCAGCTGTGCCTGGAATCTCGGTGGAGCTGCAACTCCTACCCTACAGCTCAATGGACTCATCCAAGTGGCCTGGCGAGGAGACGACGACAGGCAATGGCCATCCCAGGGAATGCAGAGGGCCTGCAGCTGCAGGCAGGATAAACCCATCCAACATATATATGGAATATTAGCCCTCTCTCACCTGGAGGTGGAGTGGACATCACCATCCCAGTCCCCTCAGGATTGGGGGAGGAGCTCTGGACTAGAGTGGACTTGGTGGTGTTCTGTTGTAGACATATTGTGATTCAAGCAATGGAAGAAATTGTAACACTGAGGTGGAGCCGGTGGTCACTGGATGTTTTTGGGGCAGGGAGAGGAGGAGCAGTTGAAATACAGGGGCTTTTTTGGGACTTGGGGGTTGTCCTAAGTGGCGTTGCAGCGATGGATGTAGGCCATTTACCATCAGCATATACCATGCAGAACTGTGTGGGAGAGAGTGTGGTCTATGATGTGAACTGTGGTCCATGCTCAGTGGCAAGGACCCAGGATGTGTATATCCATTGTGGGTGTTGTGACACACGGATAAAAATGGTGGTATGGGATGTTTTTGGAGGTGTGGGAGGTGGGGAACATGGGAATCCCTGTAATTTCTGAGTAATATTTAGGTAATCTTCGCACCTTTAAAAATATATATATATATGCATAAAATAACATTTATGTAAACAAATGCACATATATGCGTATGTATTTATATATCATTTTACAAATATTTGTATGTATTGTGAAAATTTTGATTTTTACCCACAATAAAAATAAATAAATAAAAATAAAATATATATAGTGCCATTCATTGTCTCATAATAGTTTTGTATTTAAAGTCTATTTCCTCTGGTACTAGTATACCTACTCCTGCCTATTTTGGTTATTGTTTGCATGGAAAAACATTTTCAAACCATTCACTGGTAACCTCTTTGCATTTCTGGGTAAGTTTCATGTAGACAGCATATAAATAGGTCATATTTCCTTATCCATTCTGCCAAACTGTATCTTTTGATTGGAGAGATTAATACATTAACTTTTCATGTTATTACTCTCAAAACAGTACTTATATTAGACATTTTTTCCCTTTAGGTTTATATGTATCATTTTTATTTTTATTTATTCTTACTAATAATCTTCCTTTCTGTTCTCTCTTCCAACCCTCTCTATCTTGTTTTTCCTTGCAACCTGCAGAACTCCTTTTATTTTTTCTTGAAGGGCAGGTTTCTTGTTAACAAGCTCCCTTAATTTTTGCTTACCTTTGAATATTTTCCCTCATTTTTTAATGCCCTCTTTGCTAGATACAGAATTCTTGGCTGGCAGGTTTTTTTTTTTTTTTCCTTATCATTTCACACCTTAACAATTCCATAGCTCTGCTTTCTTGTTTCCATAGTTTTAGATGAGAAATCCTGCTTAATCTTAATGAGATTGCCTTGTATGTGATGGATCTCTTTTCTTTTCCTGCTTTCTGAATTGTTTCTTTATCTTGAGCCTTTGAAAATTTGTTAAATATACATCTTGGAGTTGTTCTGTTTTATACTGTTTAGACTGAACAGATCTTCTGGGACATTTATATCCATGGCTCTCAAATGAGTTAGGAAACATTCAGCCCTTGTTTCCTCCAGCAATCCTTTTACCCCATTTCCTTTCTCTTCTCCCTCTAAGATGCTTATAATGCATATGTTTGTTCATTTCAGGTTGTCATTGAATTCCCTGAGCACCTGCTGAATTTTTTTGTTTTTCTCTGTCTGTTCTACTATCTGTTCAATTTCAGTTTTACTAATTTTAACATCACTAATTCTTTCCTCTGCCTGTTCAAATCTGCTGTTATTATCATGCAACATAGTTTTGAATTCTTGCATTGTTCCATTCATCACCATCAGATCTGTTAGCTTTTTATGTATGTTTTCAACGTATTATGGATGTTCCCCCAGTGTCTTCTTAACATCTTTTGTCGCATCCTTCACTTCATTCAATTGATTCATGATATTTAATTGGAAATCCTTGATAAGTTTTTCAATGTTATGTATTATCTCCTACTGTTTTGTTTGTTTGTTTGTTTGTTTGTTTTTTAGTTTGTTCATTAGACTGAGCCATATGTTCCTGTCTCTTAGTATGGCTTGCAATTTTTATCGTGCCTAGGCATCATTTATCTTGGTTGGCTTATTCAGTTGTTTAGCTTCTCTTTGTTATCTAGGGATTTATTTCACTTTTTTGTGTGTGTTTAGGTCCCTCTTTGACACTTTATTCCACTTACTGCATATTCTTATATTTGTCCATGTTTCCCTGAAATGATAGAATGATAGAAGAATAAAAAAAGAATTCTATTAAAAATAAAGAAGATAAAAAAGGAACTATAAAAGATTCATTAAAAATAAATAAAAAGAGTGAAAAATCATAAAATAACAAACACGTAAGAAGATTCTTTGAAAAATTATATGCCAGTAAGATGGATAACTTAGATGAAATAGACAAATTTCTAAAAACACACAAGCAGCCTACATTGATGAAATAAGAAATTGATGAACTCAACAGAACAATCACAAGTAACAAGACTGAATTGTCTTTAAAAAAAAAAAAAACCTTCACAATTAAGAAAAGTCCTGGACCAAATGGCTTCACAGCTGAATTCTACCAATCATTCCAAAAAGATCTAACATGAATCCTGCTTAAACTCTTTGAAAAAATAGAAGTGGGAGGACAATGCCCAACTCATTCTATGATAGTAGCATCACCCTAATTTTAAAAAAAAGCCATATAGCTGCCACAAAAAAAGGAAACTACATTCAAATATATCTAATGAATTTGGATGCTAAAATTCTTTTAAAAATATACTGCTAATTTTATTGAACAACACATCAAAATAATTATACAAGATGATCAAGTTTGTTTCATACCTGGTATGCTAGGATATTTCAACCTATGAAAATCAATGAATGTAACATCCCACATTAACAGATCAACAGAAAAATGATCAAATGGTCATCTATCTTGGTGCAGAGAAAGAATTCGACAAAATGCAGCTTCCTTTCTAGATAAAAACACATCAAAAGATAAGAATAGAAGAAAATTCCTCAACATGATTCAGGCTACCTCTCAACCCAACAGCTAACATCATATTTAGTGGCAAAATGCTAAAGGCTTTCCATCTAAGATCTGGAACAAGACAAGTATGCTCACTGTCACTTCATTTATTTAACATTGTGTTAGAAGTACTTACTGAAGCACTTAAGCAAGAAAAATAAATAAAAGTCATGGAAATTGAAAAGGAAGAAGTAAAAATCTCTCTATGTACAAAAGACATGATAATATATACAGAAAGCCCCCCCAAAAAATCTTCAACAAAGTTTCTATAATTGATGAATGAGTTCAGTAAAGTGGCAGGGTAAAATGTCAACAGACAAAAATCAGTAACATTTCTCTATACTAATAATGAACAATCTGAGGAAGAAATCAATAAGTAAATTCCATTTACAATAGCAACTAAAAGAATCAAATAACTAGCAATAACTTAACTAAAGATGTAAGGACTTATATACAGAAAATTACACAAGATTTTTAAAGGAAATCAAAGAAGACCTAAATAAATGGAAGAATATTCCATGTTCATGGATCAGAAGATTAAACATAATTCAGATGTTTGTCCTACTCAAATTGATTTACAGATTTAATGCAATATCAATAAAATTTAAAACAGCATATTAACTGAATTGGAAAAGTTAATTACGAATTTTTTTTGAAAGGCTAGGAGTAGGTATAGGTACAAAGAGAGATATACTGACCAATGAAATCAAATTGAGAGTTCTGATAGAGTTCTTCACATATATATGGTCAATTGATATTCAACAAGGCCACCAAGCACACTCAACAAGGACAGAATGGTCTCTTCAACAAACAGTGCTGGAGGACTGGATATCTATATCCAAAAGAATGAAAAAGGATCATTATCTCATATTCTATAAAAAAGATAAACTCAATATGTATTAAAGATCTAAATATAAGAATCAAGACCATTACACACCTAGAAAATAATGTAGGGAAGCACCTATGAGATACTGTAGTAGGAAATGGTTTCATAAACTTTACACCCAAAGGACAAACAACAAAGGAAAAAAGAGATAAATGGGACCTCCTCAAAATTAAAAAAAAAAATTTCTCTTCAAAGGAGCATGTCAACAAACAGAAAAGTCAGTCTATAAAATGGAAGAAAATGACAACCATTAATCCAATAAGGACTTAAAATCCATCATAATATAAAGAAATTCTACATGTCAAAATATAAAGACACATAGCCCATTTAAAAATGGGCAAGAGATTTGAATGGACACTTTTCAGAGAGGAAATATAAAAGGCTAAAAAGCACATGAAAATATTCTCAAAATTACTAGCTATTAGGCAAAGGCAAATCAAAACTAAATGAGGTTGGGGACATTGTTCTTGAAGGAGCTGGGCAGTGAGGTGGATTGCTCAGGAAAGAATCGCTAATTTTTCCCCTAGCTGTGGTATTTGACACAGATGGCTGAGCCCCATCCTCAGGGAAAAATGCTGGGACAAGGTGTGACTCTCACCAGCAACCCAGTGAGAGGGAGCATTCTCTGAGACTGTGAGGGTTCTGGCGGAGGTTTGAGAGGTGTTTCCTTTCTGTGAATTTGGCTGCCTGGAACCCCTTGCAGCTTTGGGGAACAAAATAGCTGGCTTGAAGTGGCACCAGGTTGAGGGGAGTGGTGAATCTGCTGAAGAAGGTTGTTTTACCAAGCTGCCCAGGGATACATCGCAACTCTCACCAGCAACCCAGTGAGAGGGATCATTCTCTGAGAGTGGGAGGGTTCTGGCAGAAGGAGGAGAGGGGTTTCCTGTTCTGACAGAAGGAGGAGAGGTTGGTTGCCTAGACCTCCTCATAGCTCTGGGGAGCAAATAAGCCTGCTTGAAATGTCACCAGGCTGAGGGGAGAAGCAAATCTGCTGAGGAAGCCTGATTTACTTAACAGCCCAGCGATACAGAGGCTTGGCTCTGGAGCGGATGGAGTCTGTCAATTTTATCATTCTGCACTGACAAGCATCAGAACTTCAGCTTGCCTGGGTAGGCCAGGAGATGGGAAGTGCTTGATTAGTTTCCACAAGCCTATTTAGGGACCCTCAGTGAAGGGGGTGGTCTAGAAGAAGCCTTATTTTGGGTACCTTATTTCTCCAAAAAAAAAAAAAAAAAGACAGTCACTTTTAAAAAAAAAAGAAATTTTTTTAACTTAGTTTAAATACTAAAATCTGACTCAAAACCTGCAGATAGAACCTTGCAGGGTAATTTAAAGAACACAAGCAGACTAAGAGGTTCCAAAAGGGCCTAAGAAGGAAAACTGTTCTTCCTTAGCTTTGTTTGACTGCTTGGTTGTGTTGTTTGGTTTTTCTTTGTTTATTTGTTGTCTCTTTTATTTCCTCTTTCTGACCCCCTCCCCTTTTTTACTTTTTTTTTTTAAATTAGTTGCTGCTACCTTGTTTCTTCTTCTTACATGATTTCCCATTATCTGTCAATATTGATTTTGTCTCCCAATGCTATTTCTTTTTCTTCCTTCATCTTTCTACCTTCTACTTTCTGTTGCAGTTCTTAAATACCACCTTTTTTCATTAGCCCACAACTTCAAAACTGTCCATTTACTTTTTATCTATTCTGTTTTCTTATTTTTTTATTATTATTAACTTTTTCCTTGCAGCCTTTCCTTTACTCTTTATCTCTCTCCTCATCATTCTGGCCTTCTAAATCATTATATATATTTTCCTTCATTTGGTTTCCCAGTCCATTGTAAGTACTCCACTTTTTTCCCTATTACTCTACACTGCCTACATGAGTGAAATATTCATTTTACTAAGTCTTATATGGCTCTGCTTTTAATTTTATCAGTATTACTATTATTCTTCTTCCTTTCTAATATCTTTTGATTTCTCTGGGTATAATCTTTTGCCTTCAAGGGAACATAGACAGAAGCAAGGAAATAGAATAAGAAGAACAAAATGTCAAAGAGAAAACTTAACATGCAAACAGAATCACCAGCTAAATAAAACTCTAGAGCACAGAAAGAAGCTAATAAACTGAATAAACCCATCAAGAAAAAATGATGACTAGAAGGCAACAAAAAATTACAAACCACACTGAGAAAGAGGAAGACATGGACCAGTTCAATGAACAAACTAAAAAAAAGGAAGAGAGACAGAACATCAAACAACTAATCAAAGATTTCCAAACAAATGTCATGGACGAACTTAATGACATGAAGGAAAGGATTAAGGATATTAAGAATACACTGACAGAAAATACTGAAGAAATTGTAAACATACCTAAAAAGATAATGCATTTGATAGTGATCAATGGCAAAATCCAAGAAATTAAAAAGATGCTGGATTCACATAACAGCAGATTTGAACAGGCAGAAGAAATAATTAGTGATGTGGAAGATAATACATCTGAAATCACACAGATAGTAAAACAGATAGATAAAAAGATAGAAAAAATCCAGCGGGGATTTTGGGATTTAACCGACAATACAAAATGCACAAACATACTCATTATAGGCATCCCAGAATGAGAACAGAAGGGAACAGGAACAGAAAGAGTGTTGAAGGAAAAAATGGCTAAAAACTTCTGAACCCTATTGAGAGAGATAGATGTATATGTCCAGGAAGCACAGCACAACCCAAACATAATAAATCACAACAGGCCAACTACAAGACATATACTTGTCAAAATGTCCAATGCCCAAGTCGAAGAGAAAATACTCAAGGCAGCAAGAGAAAAGAGAACAATCACATACAAGGGAAGCTCAATAAGATTAATTCCTGATTTCTCATCTGAAATCATGGAGGCAAGAAAACCATCAAAATACTAAAAGAAAAAAACTTCCAGCCATGAATTCTCTATCCAGCAAAACTGGCATTCAAAAATGATGGAGAGTTCAAAATATTCAGATAAACCAATATTAAGAAAGTAGGCCAATAAGAAACCTGCACTTGAAGAAATACTAAAGGAAGTTCTACAAGTTAAACAGAAAAAATGAGAGGGAGAGAGTTGGAGGAGATTGTAATAACAACTAAAAATACAATAAGCGAAATAAAAACAACATAAGACATACAATAACTTAAAGAAAATATGGCTGATGTAAGAAATTTATTGCAAGTAATAACATGGAATGTTAATGGATTAAACTCACCAGTGAAGAGACACAGACTGGCAGAATAGATAAGGAAATATGATCCATCTATATTCTGTCTACAAGAAACCCAACTTTGACCCAGGGACTCAAGGAGGCTGAAAGTGAATTGCTGGAAAACAATTTTACAAGCAAACAATAGCCAATAAAGGGCAGGAGTAGCTATCCTAATATCAGACAAAATAGACTTTAAATGCAAAACTATTGAAAGAGACAAAGATTAACACTATATAGTAGTAAAAGGGGTAATCTCTCAAGAAGAGGGAACAATCATAAACATTTATGCACCTAACTTGTGTGCCCAAAATACATTAGGCAAACTATGGAAAATCTAAGTGGGGAAATAAATGCCTCTACAATTATTTTGGGAGACTTTAATACAATATTATGACCATTAGACAAAGCATCTAGATGGAGAATCAATTAAGAAACAGAGACTCTGAATAATACATTAGAGGACCTGAACCTAGTAGACATATACAAAACACTATACCACAATACAGCAGGATTTACATTCTTCTTGAGAGCACATGGATCATATTCCAATATAGACCACATGCTGGGCCACCGAACAACTCTCAATGCTTTCAGAAATATTGGGATTATACAAAGTAATATCTCCAACCAGAATGGAATGAAATTGAAAATCACTAAGGGCCAGAGAAACAGATTAGGCAAAAAGATATGGAAGTTAAACAACACACTCTTAGACAAACAGTGGGTCAAGGAGGAAAACTCAAAAGTAATCAGTAACTACCTTGAAATTAATGAAAATGACAACACAATATATCAAAACCCATGGGATGCAGCCAAAGCTGTCCTCAGAAGGAAGTTCATAGTCATAAATACATATATTAAAAAAGAAGAAAGAGTTAAAATTGAAGACCAAACTGCACACCTGGAGGAAATGAAAAAACTACAACAAACTAAACCTAAAAGAAGGAGAAAGAAGGAAATAATAAAGATTAGAACAGAATTAAATGAAGTACAGAATAAGAAAGCACTAGAAAAAATAAACAAAACCAAAAGCTGGTTCTTCAAGAAGATCAATAAAATTGACAAACTCTTAGCCAGATTAAGTAAGAAAAAAAGAGAAGGTATGCAATTACACAAAATAAGGAATTAACAAGGGGATAACACTTCTGACCCCACAGAAATAAGAGTATCATAAGAGGATACTTTGAAAAATTATATGCCAACAAGAATGATAAT